>APFE031412638.1:0-10249 GCA_000404065.3 Pinus taeda | reverse complement strand
AACCTCCCAAGTCTTGCGAACTCGGGGTTTCCATTTCGTGGCAGGGTGGAAACTGCTTGCCCAGTCTGTCTCTAGAACTTGGGGTTTCCATGCCTCGTTGCGACAGGATCCGTCCAAGTGCGGGGAAAGTGGGGTTTCCCCACCCCGCTGTGACGACAGCTGCCCAAGTGCGCATGAAATCTAGGGTTTCCATGTCCCATCGCGCCAGAAACCTCTACCACGTACGCGGGGGGGGTGTCAGGTATTCGATTCGGGAGCGCCCAAGAGAGTCGAGAGACCGAACCCGTAGTACGAGCGCTCGATTTTGGCTATATGCGACTCGGGTGAGCGTTCGGTTATATGCGAAGTCTTGGCACGACATTCGCTTATGCGTGACGGTGATGGGCGCACTCATAGCGGGCACGCCGTGTTGGGCATGGCGCATGCCCCTTGATACCTGCATGATGGGCGATTCACCGATGGAAGGCATGCAGGCGACCCTTGTTGGGTGCCCAGATGAAAGGGGCAACCATGTACGAATGAGTTAGGACGCGGGCGGGTGTGCGACGTGCGGTGACGGGTGTAATTGGCGAGGTGTTGGAGCCGACCCATGGGTATGACGGTGCACACGAAGGGACGAGGCGGTTCGTTGGAATGGGGTGTGTCGAGGTTATGTGGCAGGTCAGTCGGGCATGCATGTTGATGGAGCCGACCCTTGTTATCCCCGAGAGACACGGCCCTTGGGCGAAAGGATGCGTATAAGTAAGGAGGATGGCATTCGACAAAGGGACATCGAACTCAAACTTCCACATCACAGAACAAGTGCGAAGGAAGGAGTTGGGCGAAAATGGAAGGAAGAGAAGGACGCGGGAAAGAGGGCCGCACCGGCGGGCGGATTACAGAGGGCGGGCTGGACTTGGTAGCGCGGACAGGTAGAGCGGGGCGGGTTACCCTCTGGGAAGGCAGGCCACACTGTATGCGGGCCACGCGCCCTCACTATGGACCGCACCGACAGGCAGAGTTTGGGCACCGCGGAACAGAAAGTCGAGCGGACAGGCTCGCAGTTCAGGCGTGGAGTTGTGTTGTGTAGGCCGCAGGCAGTGCAGCACGACCACATGACACGAGGTTGAGTATCTGGGATATATTATTGATGAATGGTGGGTGCATGTGGATATAGCCAAGATCCAATTCGTTCAGGATTGGCCAACCCCAAACACTCTAAGAGAGCTCGGCAACTCTCTGGGTCTTGCCGACATCTACCGTAGGTTCGTGTTATGGACACGAGACTTCTGATTTTCCACTTCTCTGCAAAAGCCACTGAGAATTCAGCAACACATACCAGACACACTTGGAGGGTCGGCAAGTTCCATATTTTCACCTCAAGGATGCACTCTTATGCCACTTGGGACACCTCTGTGTTCCTTCAAGTGAGCGTTACAAGATGATTTGAGAAGCACACTACAGTTGCGTCATTGGGCATTTTGAGGTTGAGAAAATAGTGGAAGTACTACAAAAGTATTTATGGTAAGTTATATTTGTTGCATTGTTAAGAACACTTATTGGAAAATTGATTGAGTGTTGAAAGAATAATTAAAGATAAATTTATGGTAAGTTATTTTTGCTACATTGTTAAGAACACTTATTGGAAAATTGACTTGAGTGTTGAAGAAGGCGCAGACCGTGTACTCAAGTATTGGCAAAAGGAAAAAGTACGGCGGTGCCGCAACCGCTTATGCGTGGTTGAAATACTACCACTAGGATAGGAGCGTTACATGGGGTCTCTTAGTCCCTCCTCCAAAAAAGTCGCCAAATTGCGGGGAACCCGGGGATTCCATGTCCCACCTTGTCAAAAGCATCCCAAGTGCGAGAAATTTGGGGTTTCCATGTCTCGTCGAGATGGAAATCGCCCCAGATGCAGTAAACTTGGTGTACATCGAGTCTGCAACCTCACATCAAGAGAAAGGCTCGGTTGGTCAAGAGAATGAAGGTTTCTTCATTGGTAAAGGATCTCTCTAAGGATCAAAGGCTGGAGTACCTTCTAGAGCTAGTCCACCATGGACTATCAAAAGTTGAAAGAAGGACACAATGTCGGGGAACGAATTTCCGAAGAAAGGAAGTGCAGAGAGGAGGAAGGACTCGACTTGTGCTGGGAGGATATCATTGTCAAGGGTCTAGGGCTTCGCAATGACCAATAAGAAGCTTTAATAAGAGAAATTTACGAAAGGTTTTCCTCTCTGAGAGAGAGAGGTTTTTCCTTGGCAGAGAGCCAACATCTTGTGTTCTTGTTCTTATGTTTTTGGCACTAGTTTGATGAAAGTAAACACAACTGCATTAATAAGAAGAGAAGAAGATTAAGATAACGTGATAGATTGTAAAAGAGCTTCAAAATTTGTTATCAAGTCTAGAAGAATCCCGCTATACCCCATTGCCCCAGATTCTTCAATGCGGTATCGGAGCTAAGGTGACACATCAAGGAAAGGGAATATCAAGAACATCCACAAGGTTGAAGCATCAAGCCAAGAAGTCTCAATCACATCGAGGACAAGAAGGTCTACCATCTATCATTCATCATGGAAGACTACAAAGCAAGAAGAAATGCCTTGTATAAAGGCACCTACAAGAAGAACAAATCAAAGGGGGACCTAAATCAAGCTACACCATCTTGAAAAATGTAAGGTAGTACGAGTCAAGTCATCAAGCAAGTCCATTTGAAGAAATCAACTTGAACAACATCAAGATCTAAGGAAGGCAAGCCCTCAAGTTGTCAAGAAGAAAGCAAGTTCACTACATCTCAAACTGTATCAAGTAAGTATATGTCCCCTTCTGAGTATACCTCAGTGTCTTTTCGCAAGGAAAGTAACAAATTGGTTGGGACCACTACATGTCCAAAGTCCAATGGTTTGGATGCCAAGAATATGGATGCTACAAAAGGGATTGTCCTAAACTTAAGAAGGACAACAACAACAAGAGAAAAAGGGAAGAAGCTCGTGTAACTCAAGAAGTGAAAGAAGATGACAAGAAGCAAGAATAAAAGGATCTCTTTCGCCAACGACATGCTCGGAGGCATGTACTACAGTGGAGTAAAGGCCAACATGAAGAAGTGCTCTCATAAGGAGTATAAGGTGGCTGACTAATCAATCGAAGAAGAAGCAAATGAAGAAAGAGATCAAGCATGTGAAGAACATCGCGGTCACAAAGAATAACGATTTGACAAGAGTCCTCAACATCTCTCGAAAGAAGGCATGGCAACTCTGACAAAGGAAGAAAAAAGATAAAGGGCCCTTGACGCCTACGAAGGCCTTGGAGATAGTATGGTGCAGATAACCGATTCAACTCTACAAATATGTCATGGTGAAGAGGCCACCCAACAAAAGCACCATTTGGTGTTGAAGCAATACCACAATGAAGTCATGAAGGGGCACTAAATCAAAGTATGGGAACAAGCGAGTACAACTAAGCATCCATGTGATAAGTATTATGAAGGATAGACAAGATGAAAAAGGAGTAGCTAGATGACAAAAAGGACCTGATATATATGAATAAGGCCACTTTCCATGAAGGGAGAAATGACATGAAAAGCCGGGAGGGAAAGTGATCAATGGCCAGTACCCACGAAGGAGACATTGTTGATGAATGGACAAGTCCCTAGCTAAGAGGGAGTTCTAACAAGTTCCCAACTACAGAGGAGCTTGGGCAAGTTCCTTGTCAGAGGAAACTTTGACATGTCTTCCTCGATCAAGGGGAAGAGATAGACACAACATTCTTGTCTTCACTTGGCAAGAAAGAACCGGAGCATTGGGTAATCATTTGGCATCTGATGCTCTCTGAGGATGTGTAGGGCATCCAAGACAAGAGTAGGCAAGAGGAACAGTATTCTTTGAGGCCTGGGAACCTAAGACAAGAATTGTCCTAGAAGGTCATACTCAGGGAACACCTAGGTGGGTATGTACCTTTAGAGACAATGACTAAGGTGTTTATAAGCCATTGGTCTCGCCAACATTGTGCTCTGATCTTATGAGAGATAAAGCTGTTAGTCAAGGCCTTGCTATGAACAATGTTGGCTAATATGATGCTATAACAGATGGGTTGCCAATTTGGTTTCTCTTATGTGAATTATTCAAGATTGAAAAATAGCCAAACACCTTGTAATGATTTATGAATACCTCCCTAGTTAAGAGGGGTGTTGAAGAAAGTGTAACTGGGTTCGGTCTTCATAAAAGTACTTTTGATATTTTTATTTATTCAGAAAAGAAATATATATATATATAAATATTATATATTATTATTATATTTATCATTGAGTTTCTTGCTCATTGAAATAGGACTAGCACATGTTAAAGTGTTATAAAGATTCAAAAGAAAATGTTGAAGACATTAAGGGAATGTTACACGAGGTATATTTATGTATTAGATTCGAATATATTCCTACCCTCATGCCTTCGTTCGGGTCGTGCACCAATTCAAACCCCAAATTTCCTTCGGGCGGGCCTAGTCATCGCGTGTCGTGCCGTGTGTGGGTGCCCGGGCACACGTGGCCGTGCCAAAAATGCTAAGTCGTGATCGCCCGTGTGCCTTATTTGTTCGGGTCATGCAGCCATGGGAACCCCAAATTTTGCTTGGGCGATTCGGGTTGGCTCGACCAGGGTGGGTTGGGTCGTGCCGTGCCGTGTGTGGGTGCACAGCAAATGTGGCCGTGCCAAAAATTCTAAGTCGTCACCGCCCATGTGCCTTCTGCACGTTTGTGTGGCCCGTTTGCTCGACGCTCCCTCGAGCCTTCGTTCGGGTCGTGCACCCATGGAAAGCCCAAATTTCGTTCGGGCCGTGCATGCATGGAAACCCCAAATTTCGTTCAGGTGGGTCGGGTCATGTCGTGTGTGGGCGCCCATGCAAACACGTTCGGGCGAGTCGGGTTGGGTCGTGCCGTGCTGTGAGTGGGTGCTCGGGAACATGTGGCAATGCAAAAAATGTTAAGGCATGACCACCCACGTGCCTTCTGCATGTTTGCGCGACCCGTTTGGCCGACGCTCCCTCGTGCCTTCGTTCGGGTCGTGCACCCATGGAAACCCCAAATTTCGTTCAGGCGGGTCGGGTCGTGCCGCGCGTGGGTGCTCGGGAACACGTGGCAGTGCCAAAAATGCTAAGTGATGACCCCCCTTGTGCCTTATACATGTTCGTGCGGCCTGTTTGCCCGACGCTCCCTTGTGCCTTCGTTCGGGTCGCGCACCCATGGAAACCTCAAATTTCGTTCGGGTTGTGCATACAAGGAAACCCCAAATTTTGTTCGGGTCAGGTCATGTTGTGTCCTGTGTGGGTGCCCATGCAAACGCATTCGGGCGGGTCAGGCTAGCTCGCCCAAGGCCGGCTGGATCGTGTGTGGGTGCCTGGGCACATGTGGCTGTGCCAAAAGCGCTAAGTCATGACCGCCCATGTGTCTTCTGCAAGTTCGTGAGGCCCGTTTGCCTGACGCTCCCCCGTGCCTCTGTTTGGGTCAGGCGCCCACAGAAACCCCAAAATTTCGTTCGGGTCGTGCACCCATGGAAACCCCAAATTTTGTTCGGGCGGGTCGGGACGTGTCGTGTGTGGGTGCCCATGCAAACACGTTGGGGAGGGTCGGGTCAGGTCGTGTCATGTCGTGTGACGGCACCCAGGGCACACGTTGCCATATAAAAAATGCAAAGTTGTGACAAGGGGTGGGCTTTCTGCACGATTGTGCTGCCCGTTCGCTCGAATCTCCCTTGTGCCTTGGTTTTGGTCGTGTGTCGGAGCCCATGTAAACTGGTTCGAGCGGGTCGTTTTCCATGTAAACACTCGTTCGGGCAGGTCGTTTGCCATGTAAACTCATTCGGGAAGGTCCTTTGCCATGCAAACTCATTCAGGCGGGTCGTTTGAGGGCGCCCGTGTAAACTTGTTCGGGCGGGTTGGGTGAGGGCGTCGGTGTAAACTCGTTCGGGCGGGTCGTGGGAGGTCGTCCGTGCAAACTTGTTTGGGCGGGTCATTCGGGAGAGGGCGTCCGTGCAATCTCGTTCGGGCGGGTTGTTCAGGAGAGGGCGTACGTGCAAACTCGTTTGGGTGGGTTGGGCGAGGGCGTCCGTGCAAACTCGTTCGGGAGAGGGCGTCCGTGCAAACTCGTTCGGGCGAAAGCATCCGTGCAAACTCGTTCGGGCGAGTCGTTCGGGCGAGGGCGTCCATGCAAACTCGTTCGGGAGTGTCGGGCGAGGGCGTCTGTGTGAACTCGTTTGGGCGGGTCATTCAAACGAGTTCACATGGATGCCCTCGCCTGAACGGGCGTGTGAACTCGTTCGGGCAGGTCAGGCGAGGGCGTCCGTGTGAACTCGTTCAGGTGGGTCGGGCGAGGGCGTTCGTGTGAACTCGTTTAGGCGGGTCGGGCGAACGAGCCCATATCAAAAAATGCTAAGTTGTGACCCAAGGTTGGCTTTCTGCACGTTCGTGCAGCTCGTTTGCCCAACTCTCCCTTGTCCCTTCGTTTTGATGAGTCGTTTGAGGGCGTGCGTGCGAACTCGTTCGGGCGGGTCGTTCGGGTGAACTCGTTCAGGCGGGTCGGGCGAGGGCGCACCCAGGCGAATGAGCTCGTGTCAAAAAATGCTAAGTTGTGACCCGAGGTTGGCTTTGTGCACGTTCATGGAGCTCGTTTGCCCGGCTCTCCCTTGTCCCTTCGTTTGGGTGAGTTGTTTAAGGGCGTGCGTGCAAACTCGTTTGGGCGGGTCGTTCGGGTGAACTCATTCAGGCGAGTCAGGCAAGGGCGCACCCGGGCGAACGAGCCCATGTCAAAAAATGCTACCCGAGGTTGGCTTTGTGCACGTTCATGCAGCTCGTTTGCCTGGCTCTCCCTTGTCCCTTCGTTTGGGTGAGTCGTTTGAGGGCGTGCGTGTGAACTCGTTCGGGCGGGTCATTCGGGTGAACTCGTTTAGACGGGTCGGGCGAGGGCGCACCTGGGAGAACGAGCCTGTATCAAAAAATGCTAAGTTGTGACCCGAGGTTGGCTTTGTGCACGTTTGTGTAGCTCATTTTCCCGGCTCTCCCTTGTCCCTTCGTTTCGGTGAGTCGTTTGAGGGCGTGTGTATGAACTCGTTCGGGCGGGTCGTTCGGGGTGGTCGGGGGAGGGTGTGCGTGTGAACTCGTTCGGGCGGGTCGGGCGAGGGTGTCCGTGCGACCTCGTTCAGGCGGGTCGTTCGGGCGGGTCGGGCGAGGTCGTCCATGTGAACTCATTCGGGCGGGCCGTTCGCTCGCGTCAGGCGAGGGCGTCCGTGTGAACTCATTCAGGCAGGTCGTTCAAGCGAGGGTGCACCCGGGCGAATGAGCCCGTATCAAAAAATGCTAAGTTGTGACCCGAGGTTGGCTTTGTGCACATTCTTGCAGCTCGTTTGCCCGGCTCTCCCTTGTCCCTTCGTTTGGGTGAGTCGTTTGAGGGCGTGCGTGTGAACTCGTTCAGGCAGGTCGTTCAGGTGAACTCGTTCAGGCGGGTTAGGCGAGGGCACACCCGGGCAAACAAGCCCATATCTAAAAATGCTAAGTTGTGACCCGAGGTTGGCTTTGTGCACGTTCGTGCAGCTTGTTTGCCTGCTCTCCCTTGTCCCTTGGTTTCGGTGAGTCGTTTGAGGGCGTGCGTGCGAACTTGCTCGGGCGGGTCGTTTGGGTGAACTCGTTCAGGCGGGTCGGGCAAGGGCGCACCAGGGCGAATGAGCCCGTATCAAAAAATGCTAAGTTGTGACCCGAGGTTGGCTTTGTGCACGTTCGTGCAGCTCATTTTCCTGGCTCTCCCTTGTCCCTTCGTTTGCGTGAGTCATTTGAGGTTGTGTGTGCGAACTCGTTAGGGTAGGTCGTTCGGGCGAGTCGTTCAGGTGAACTCGTTTAGGCGGGTCGGGTGAGGGCGCACCCGGGCGAATGAGCCCGTATCAAAAAATGCTAAGTTGTGACCTAAGGTTGGCTTTGTGCACGTTCATGCAGCTCGTTTGCCTGACTCTCCCTCGTCCCTTCGTTTGCCCGACTCTCCCTCGTCCCTTCATTCGGGCGAGTCGTTCAAGTGAACTCGTTCAGGCGGGTCGGGCGAGGGCGCACCCGGGCGAACGAGCCCGTGTCAAAAAATACTAAGTTGTGACCTGAGGTTGGCTTTGTGCACATTCGTGCAGCTCGTTTTCCTGGCTCTCCCTTGTCCCTTCATTTGGGTGAGTCGTTTAAGGGCATGCGTGCGAACTCGATCGGGCGGGTCATTCGAGTGAACTCGTTCAGGCGAGTCGGATGAGGGCGGACTCGTGCGAATGAGCCCATGTCAAAAAATGCTAAGTTGTGACCCGAGGTTGGCTTTGTGCACATTCGTGCAACTCGTTTTCCCGGCTCTCCCTTGTCCCTTCGTTTGCGTGAGTCGTTTGAGGGCGTGCGTGCAAACTCATTCGGGCGGGTCGTTCGGGTGAACTCGTTCAGGCGGGTCGGGTGAGGGCGCACCCGGGCGAACAAGCCTGTGTAAAAAAATGCTAAGTTGTGACCCGAGGTTGGCTTTGTGCACGTTCGTTTGAGGGCGTGCGTGCAAACTCGTTTGGGCGGGTCGTTCGGGTGAACTCGTTCAGGCGGGTCAGGCGAGGGCGCACCCATGCGGACGAGCCAGTATCAAAAAATGCTAAGTTGTGACCCGAGGTTGGCTTTGCACACGTTCGTGCAGCTCGTTTTCCCAGCTCTCCCTTGTCCCTTCGTTTGGGTGAGTCGTTTGAGGGCGTGCGTGCGAACTCATTCGGGCGGGTCATTTGGGTGAACTCGTTTAGGCGAGTCGGGCGAGGACTCACCCAGGTGAATGAGCCCGTGTCAAAAAATGCTAAGTTGTGACCCGAGGTTGGCTATGTGCACATTCGTGCAGCTCGTTTGCTCGGCTCTCCCTTGTCCCTTCATTTGGGTGAGTCGTTTGAGGGTGTGCGTGCGAACTTGTTCGGGTGGGTCGTTGGGGTGAACTCGTTCAGGCGGGTCGGGTGAGGGCGCACCCAGGCGAATGAGCCCGTGTCAAAAAATGCTAAGTTGTGACTTGAGGTTGGCTTCATGCACGTTCGTGCAGCTCGTTTGCCCGGCTCTCCTTTGTCCCTTTGTTTGGGTGAGTCGTTTGAGGGCGTGCGTGCGAACTCGTTCGGGCGGGTCATTTGAGCGGGTCGTTCGGGTGAACTCGTTCAGGCGGGTCAGGCGAGGGTGCACCCGGGCGAACGGGCCCGTATTAAAAAATGCTAAGTTGTGACCCGAGGTTGGCTTTGTGCATGTTCATGCAGCTCGTTTACCCGGCACTCCCTTGTCCCTTCGTTTCAGTGAGTCGTTTGAGGGCGTGCGTGCGAACTCGTTCAGGCGAGTCGTTCGGGTGAACTCGTTCAGGTGGGTTAGACGAGGGCGCACCAGGGCGAACGAGCCCGTATCAAAAATTGCTAAGTTGTGACCCGAGGTTAGCTTTGTGCACGTTCGTGCAGCTCGTTTGCCTGGCTCTCCCTTGTCCCCTCATTTGGGTGAGTCGTTTGAGGGTGTGTGTGCGAACCCGTTCAGGCGGGTCGTTCGGGTGAACTCATTCATGCGGGTCGGGCGAGTGCGCACCCGTAAGAACGATCCTGTATCAAAAAATGCTAAGTTGTGACCCGAGGTTGGCTTTGTGCACATTCGTGTAGCTCGTTTTCTCGGCTCTCCCTTGTCCCTTCGTTTGGGTGAGTCGTTTGAGGGCGTGCATGCGAACTCATTCAGGTGGGTCATTCAGGTGAACTCGTTCAGGCGGGTCACGCGAGGGCACACCTGGGCGAACGAGCCCGTATCAAAAAATGCTAAGTTGTGACCCAAGGTTGGCTTTGTGCACGTTCGTGCAGCTTGTTTTCCCAGCTCTCCCTTGTCCCTTCGTTTGGGTGAGTCGTTTGAGGTTGTGCGTGCGAACTAGATCGGGTGGGTCGTTCAGGTGAACTCCTTCAGGCAGGTCGGGTGAGGGCACACCCGGGTGAATGAGCCCGTATCAAAAAATGCTAAGTTGTGACCTAAGGTTGGCTTTGTGCACGTTCGTGCAACTTGTTTGCCTGGCTCTTCCTTGTCCCTTCGTTTGGGTGAGTCGTTTGTGGGCGTGCGTGGGAACTCGTTCGGGCGGGTCGTTTGGGTGAACTCGTTCAGGCAGGTCGGGCGAGGGCGCACCCGAGCTAACGAGCCCGTATCAAAAAATTCTAAGTTGTGACCCGAGGTTGGCTTTGTGCATGTTCGTGCAGCTCGTTTTCCCGACACTCCCTTGTCCCTTCGTTTCAGTGAGTCGTTT
>APFE031412634.1:0-16508 GCA_000404065.3 Pinus taeda | reverse complement strand
ATATATAGAAAGGAGGTTTTGTCATTTTAATCATCCAAGAATTGTTCATTTATGTAATGTAAAGGAGGTTGCCCCCTAGAAGAGGCTGAATTCTAAGGTGTTGATCTATCTTTTCTATCTTTTCTTGAGCTGGTTTCATAATAGTTTACCATGGTTGCTATGATTGACAATGGTTTACCATGATCGATATTATAAACCTAAGGGAATAATAAACCCAATGGATTGATATTATAAAGCTAAAGGAATAATAAAACTAAGGGATCAATACTAAGGGAATAATATTAAGCCTAATAAACCCAAGGGATAATATAAACCCAACATTTGTAAACCCAAATATAAATATTACAAACACTAAAATAAACATGGTTTATTTTCATGGTGGGACAATCTTTGTCAAAATGCGACATTCAACCATGGGAATAATATTATAAACCCAACCATGGTTGATCATGTTTGGCTATGATTGATAGTGGTTTACCATGATTTATAATATAAACCTAAGGGAATAATAAACCCAGGTGATTAATATTATAAACCCTAGTGACTAATAAACAAAAGGAATTAATACTAAAAACTGAGAGGATTATAGACCCAAGGGAATAACATCAAATCTAAGGGCATAATATTATATACCCTAGGTATATAAACTCTAAGATAAATATTATAAACCGCAAAATAAACATGGTTGGCCATTGTTGACTATGGTTGATTTTCATATTGACACAATCTTTGTCACAATGTGATGTTCGACCATGGTTATCCGTGATTTATTTTCATATTGAAACAATCTTTGTCAGAATGCAATGTTAGACTATGGTTGACCATGGTTGATTTTCATATTGAGA
This sequence comes from Pinus taeda, assembly GCA_000404065.3. NCBI lineage: Eukaryota > Viridiplantae > Streptophyta > Pinopsida > Pinales > Pinaceae > Pinus > Pinus taeda. The sequence goes on along the minus strand of APFE031412634.1, from coordinate 15,663 downwards.
CAATATTTGTCACAATTAACGTTGGACCGTAGTTGACCATGGATGGCCATTCTTGTTGGACCAAGAGACAATCTTTGTTACAATGTGACCATGATTATTGACCATGGTTGACCATGATGGATCAAAGTTGATTTTCATATTGATAAAATATTTTTCATAATGAGACGTTGGACCATGGTTGACCATGGTCGACGATCATTGACCATCGTTTATTTTCATATTGTGACAATCTTTGTCACAATGTGACGTTGGACCATAGTTGACCATGATTGATTTTCATATTGAGACAATCTTTTTCACAATGTGATGTTTGAATGAATATTATAAACCCTAAAATAAACATGGTTAGCCATCATTGACCATGGTTGATTTTCATATTGCCATAAATATTAATAATACTAAAAGTAATATTAATATTCACATTTAGCCCACGGGGCTTTGGATTGACGATGAATGGGTGCACTGTTAAGGCACTCCTTGCAATAGGTCACTAGTTCAAATCCCCTGTGGGTGTTTTACTACATTCGTATTATTATATTCCATTGCATATTAATTATATTTTATTAGATTAAATTATATTAAAATTTTACATTTTATGTTAATGATATTATATACCTAATTTATATAGTATTAATATTTATTTATAATAAATTACTAACACAATTATATGAAAATTACACTTAATAATTAAAATAAAATATCCATTTATATTATATTTAACTCTATAAGAATTTTCTTTAATATTTTGTTTTTTTTTTTTTTTTTTTAACAGTGGAATCGGCAATAGGGGCAGCCTCGCGACTCGTGTTACACGGGGTCGATTCTGACCGCTACCTCTAAAACCACTGGGAGCTGCGCCTACCCCTCTATACAACTCCAGGGTAAGTCCAAGGGATTTGAACTTATGACCTTCAGTACGGAGCCCGACTTTCTAATGAACTTCACCGCATTGTGATTACCAACTCACCTAACCCGTGAGGCTAATTTTCATATTAATATTAATATTAATATTCGTAAATAATATTAAAACTAAATACTAAAATTTTATTTATATTTAATGTTGTTAATGTGAATTATATTAATACTAAAATGTATTAATTAATATTAATATGAAAATTACGTCTGCGTCAATGGACCATGGAGATATGGGGTTCTCTGCTAAAAGAACTTCCAGTAATTAGGATGTTGGCTAGAGGATGGTTCGCCCTCTGCTTTCATAGGGAGGAGTACATGGAATGGATATCATCGCGCTACTGGCAAATTGAGCTAGCTCCAGTACTGTTGAAGAGATGGGATCCACTTTTCGATTCGAAGTGTGAACAACTTGGAGCAGGGCCTATTTGGGTTAGACTACCCGGTTTGCCAATGTAGTTTTGGACTCCACAAGTGTTCAAACGTATTAGAGATGCACTGGGGACTTACATAGAGCATGACCATTCCTATGAAAAGACTGGCATTATGACTATGGCGAGGATTTTGGTACATCTTGACACCAGGGCAGGGTTTGAAGAAAAAATCACTCTACATAGGAGACACTTCTCACGCAAACAACTTCTAGACTATGAAGGAGTCCCATTTCGCTATAGGAGGTGCCACAAAGTGGGTCACCTATACAAGGATTGCCCATTGCTTTCTTCGGTGACTACAGAAAACTCGTGGGGGACAAAGCAACAGACCTTTGAAGAGTTGAACAAGGGAGAACAAAAACAAGGAGAGGCACCAACTGAGGTAGCGAAGGGCACTACGCAGAAGGCAAAAAACCGGCGAAAAGCTCTGACCTCACCTACTCAAACTCGCTCCAAATCAGCTGCGAAAGCACCTTCTCCCCGGGTAATGGATCTTTCCCCATAACCTCTGTACTTTTTTCAGATGTTATGATTACTGCTCTGCATACATATTTGCATCCCCCCTCCTCTGCACATTGCTCTATCCCCTCCATCCCTTGCTCCATCTTTCCTCCCCCCCACCCCCAACTTTCTCCACTACACCTACTTCCCTCAGGGATTTTTCTACTTCCCCTACTCACATTTCCTCCCCTTCTGGGATGGGATCCCATCCCTACAACCTCTGATCCAGAGCTCAACCTAAGACTCTACATTTTTGGTTGGGCCTTTCCCCCGGACGGTCCAAGAAATCTAAACCTACTAGAGGGCGCCCATCCATGATCAAAACTGCCATCAAGTCAGTGGTGGCAGATGTCGCGAGGGGCCGTCAATCCACCATTGAAATGGTGCTTAGAGAAATTGAGCTGTCTGCCCCGGTCTCCCCACGATTTGGCTCTCCTACAACTGCAAGGGATTAGCCAACCCTAAAAAGAGATTGGCTCTCAAGAGGCTTTTAAAAGGTTCCAATTGTGACATCCTCTTCCCACAAGAAACCCTTGGCACTTCTAACACCATTACCAGAACCCTCCACTCTATCCTGCCAGGCTAGTTTTTTCAGGGCATGGATGATATCGACAAATCCGAAGGACTAGCAATAGGTATAAACCCTAAAGCTGTCAAGCATCTATCCAACTGGGGCGGTTTGGGTTTCATCAAAAGGGTACTTTTGTGGGTGAGCTCGTTACCAATTAAAAGTGATTAACATATATGCCCCTAATCATAACAGAATGGAATTTTGGCACAACTTGTTGGAACATAATCTTGTTTCAAGCACCACCATTATAGGGGGGGATTTAAACTTTTCTTTTGGAATGGAAGAATCCTGGGGACATCATTCTCAAATCGACCCTATTTTGGATCAGATGAGCACTCTACTAGATACTTTCAAACTAGTAGATGTTCTTATGAACAAGAAATTACCCACATGGCATAACAAGAGGATGGGGGATATTGCACTGGGTCGGAGATTGGATCAGTTATTGATCCACGAAGATCTCCTCCATAGCATTCCCTTATACAGACAATGGGTTGGTATTGGAGGATTTTCTAATCACCTCCCCATATTTCTTCAAATCTCTGGACCTTCCGAAAAACCTTGTGCCCCGTTCAAATTCTTTACTGGATACCTAAAATATCCTGACTACATCAATCTGGTGACCGAGTTCTGGAGAGAACAACCCCCTCTCAGGGTGCAGAGAATGGCTGCAGATTTCTTTATTCGACTTAAGACACCCAGGACTATGACAGAGGAATGGTCAAGGAGGATGAAATTGAGAGATGAACAACATCTTAAAGACATCGAATTACAAATTGCTCAACTCACAGATGAACAGGGGCTTGGCTTCTTATCGAATGATACTAAACTACATCTGATTAATCTGGAGAACCAAAAGATAAATATGCTACTTGAAAAGGAAGAACAATGGAGGTTGAAAAGTAGAGCCATCTGGCTACAAGCGGGAGATGGAAATACTAAATTCTTCCACAACTTTGCAAATGGTAGAAAGGCCACCAACACTATTTGGCAGCTACCCTATGAGCCAGATGGTTGGGCCTCTACACACCCTCAATTAGCCAGGTTGGGGAATACCCATTTCAAAAGACAATTTACAGTGCCGACAACCATCAATCTACCGGACATCATAAAATTGGCAAGTCATTTTCCAAGGTTTGTGGATCTGGATGCTGTAGGGGATTTGATACAACCAGTCACCATGGAAGAACTGGAAGGAACTCTTAAATGGTTCAAGAAGGACAAGAGTCCTAGCCCGGATGGCTGGCCAGTGGAGTTCTACTCGGCTTTTCTAGAGTTGTTGGGACAGGATCTGCTGGAAGTCATTGAAGAAAGAATAATTACTGGACACATCTATCCCCCCATTAACTGTTAAACACACATGGGCAGCAATAGAATATGAAAGATAAAACTTGAGAGTACAATTTTTATTAACAAATGATTTACATTCATAGTACATGTTGTGACCGTTGGATTTCACATCCCAAGGTCTCTTGGACTCCTTATGTCCATTCGGTTTCCACACTAACCCATTGAGGATTAGGTGTCCAACATTCCCCCCCTTAATCTGAAGGGTTATGTATGAGTCCAAGAAGAGAGCTATAATACAAAATGTGCAAAAATGCATTGCAGCACTAGGCTGAATGTGCTCTTTGAAATGTTGGTATAAAGGGCGGTGGTTTAAGGATGACCACCAACACTGGAACGCTTAGTGAAATTCGCGGAACTCTTCCAAAGTTGGCAAGAAACTAAAGTCTTTTGCTAGAGGAAGTGCTCCTATTGTTTTAAAGAGGGAAACCTTCAACCATGAAAGGGAGGTCTCACCCCGCATAAAAGGGAGAACTTCAACCTAAAAATGGAAGTCTCAAACTGTGATGGTTTAAGGATGACCAACAACTCTAGAATGCTTAATGCAATTCCTCGAACTCTTCCAAATGGCAAGAAGCTGGAGTCTTCTACTAGAGGAAGTGTCCTCAATTTTGTTCTTGGAATTCTTCCGAAACTGGAAAGAAGCTGAAGTCTTCTGCTAGAGGAAGTGTCCTAGATTACTAACTGAAGGCATGTTCACGAGCATCTTTGTTTCTGGCTACAACTCTGAAACTGGTGTGGCGGGTTGTGGCTTAGGCTCGCTTGATGTGACTTTGAAGCTTGTAGATGGCCATCATTTCCCCCCTGTCAAATACAAGGTGAGATGATGGAGAAAACTCAACTGCAAGAGTGTTCAATACTTTGGAACAAGTTCTGACATGTGATTGGAAATCTTCTTGGCTGTTGATGCCCATTGCCAAGAACCGATCCATCCAAGATGAATCTTTGTTCTTGCAGGACGTTTTTTTCTGAAGCATCTATTTGAAAAATGGGTGGTTTTATGACAATGCTTACATGGATGAATATTAAAACAATGATCTTTCAAATGGCCAACTCGATCATAGTGTTGGCATTTCATGATCTATTGTTGTTGTTGTTGTTGTGGAAGAGGGGCAGAATCTGGAACAGTTGGATGTGAACTATCGTGAAGGAATCCAGCACTCTGAAACTGAATGGGATTTAAGTAGTCTGGAATATGAAAGGACAAGTCCTTGTCATATCCAAGACCAGTTATGTGCTTGTTGTGGACAAGTTGTTCCCAAGGTCTGATGATGGGCTTGGGAAGTGCAGACTGAGTTTTTGGATCTGCATGTACAATTGCTGCTTTATTGGGCACTAGATCTGAATGAACTTTAACAATATTGTCCTGTTGTTTATGGGAGTCTGTTTCATTGTTTTGAATAGAAACAGGTTCAGAGTGATGACTCCTTTGTTTTAATTCTTCTTGTTGTAGCTAAGATTCAAGCTGCAAAAATTCAATGGTTTCTTGTGCAAGTTGTAAAGATGTTTGAATATCTTTGAGAGTGTTTTTGTTGACTTCAACTGTACTTCCATCATTAGATAAGATTAGAGTGCTTAATAACTCTAATAATCCATGATTTTTCTCCATTATTCAAACAATCAAATCAATAAATGACCAAAAATGTACTTGTAGAAACAATAATGGTTTTAGAAAATTAATTTGCCAACTTCTCAACAAGAATTAATTTGCACTATGTCTGCTCATGTTCCCAATTCACAATGTCTTGTGCCTCAATTTCTACACAGCAAGCCCGATATTGCTACCTTAACATAATTTTCAGCTTGATAGGTTTGTAGCCCACAAGCTATTCTTTTCCAGCATTGACAAGACCCCAACAGAAATGAGATTAGCTTCTATATTTTATCAACCATACACCATATAAAATTTTCGCTCCTTTTCCACCCAATGTCCTTTCACTAAGTTCGTTGTTCCTTTCAACACCTCACTCCTTGATTCACTGGTCCTCGATCTGGAAGGATTTCTAGCCTCCATCACTATTCATACTAAGAGGTAAAAATATTCTTGTTGCCATTATCGCTCACTCACAATGGTCTATTCAACTATTAATACTCATATTTTCATTATATTATTCAATATTCATACTTGGTGTTGCAATGAATATCAATAATGTTTCAAATAATAATACCTTACAATTGCCAAGCTTGTGGACTTCCTTAACACATCAGCCTTCACATAATAGGTAGGAGCCACTAAACATTGCGTATTTGAGAGGTTGGATTTGGACACAAACTCAGGACCTCATATAACTCAAATATATATAACGATGCCTCCTACTTTCGTACTAAACTAGAAATCCAACTTGTAGAGCTCCAAAATTTGTGTAGCCTCCATCAGAAAATTTCATCAACCGTATAGCTTGAATTAAGGAAGCTCTTGTTTCCAAGCTCAAGCTACCAAATCCAAATAATAAATCCTTTTTGTTTCTCCTCGTTAATGGCGTATGGAAGAAATCATAATTAAAAACACACCATAATGTGAGGGACCCTTTACCGTGACACTGTTAGGTGGAAACTCACAATGTGATATGGAGGCAGCGTTACTTAAAGTCACATGAGACAGTGTTACTTGAATGGACAATGGTGGTATATGGACAGCGTATGGTTAATGCATACAAAGGTATGCGTTTGAGGACATCGTTAAAAATAGCGCAGCGTTATACAATGGAAACCACTTTGTATAAAATAGAAAACAATGGTATATCAATGAATGGAGAGAGCATAAAAGTATGACTGATATTAGTGACTAGAGACAACGTTAAACTAGGACTAATACCAATAATTGAGACAACATATGGTTAATGCTCTGATAACCAAAACAACATTTCCCATGCTCACCATGAAGCCATGGAGAAATCTAGCATCACTTCATCAATCAGAGAGCATTTTATCAGAAAAGTCCCCTCGAGCTGGAACTTTGGTGGATAGATCTGCTACAAGATGTTGCAAATAGGAAAATCCATTTTGTTAATATTGAACTCAATGACCTCAACAGCTACAAGGGGTTGAATGAGGAGTTCTTGGATAGAGTAAGAAAAAATACTCATCGGTACTCCTCTGATACCTTCTGTCAAGAAAACCCGCGTTGTTCACATCCAGGGAGACAGGCAGATTTCTGTCAAGAAAGCCCGCGTTGTTCACATCCAGGTAGATGGGCAGATTTTTGTCAAGAACGCCCATGTTGTTCACACCCAGGTTATGAGAATCCGCGAAGAATATGAGCATCTTGGTGAAGATTTAATGGAGGGCGTGAATCCGAAGAACAGGTTTGTGTTTTTCCCAATTGCGTTGCAGATGAAGGACATGTAATAGCTGGCAGGCACACCCTGGAACATTTACAAATCAGATGCAGACTTCGTTTAACATAACTTGTTTGTTGATTCTCACTAATCCAAGGATTGACCATCATCCTATAAGAGAAGCAGCCCTATTTCTGCACAAACACAATGTCCACGATGTCGAGCCTGATGAAGAAGTCGCTTATGTTGATTTCCCCATATAGACTTTGGCCAACTATTCACACAGAGGGTCGATGAATTCCCAAGGAATTGATCTCATGTTCTCCCACCAACAAGAAATCCTTCCAAAACAACCTAGAGAACGCTGAATTTTCACTTTTATCTTGTATGAAAAATGGAATTTGAAAGCACTCGATCACCAGACTTCTGGATGAGGCTGAATGGAGAGCAATGGGAGTTGGAAGAGGTGTAGCTAATCAAACTCATCGCATATTTATGGCTAGCATTATATTAAGGCAGGGAGCAATACACATATGGTGGTATGAGTGTCCTTAACCAAGGAATAACGTATTATAAACGGAGAGGGAAGGTATTATAACCTGAGCATATGGGATCATTCAATGCAAGAGGCTAAGAGTCAATGTAATATATGTCAGAGTGGTATGCCTAGCGTTATGATTATTGTAGTAGCTGAGTGTGGAGGAAGGCACAATTCATGTGATGGAGACAGCGTTAATCACAACATTTAAAAAAATTCAATATTCAACGCATACCATACAATATGCCATGAACAGTTCAATATTCAATGCCCTTCAAAATAGTTCAATGGACCAACATTCAAAACAGACCAGCTTTAAAAACGATTCAATACATACCATGTGATTCGATCAGGCAGACCAACGTTCAAAACGGTTTAATATTCAATGCATTTAACTTCATAAACCAGTGAACAGTCTCACAATGCAGCTACACAGTAAACTCTCCAACGTGGTCTGGAGGCGAGGCTCTACCAAAAACCAATTGATTGTTATTTCGAATCCTCATGCAGCAAAAACGTACACAGTGACAGAGGTCAGGTAACGCAGAAGAGAGTCTTAAAATAGGCAGAGTCAGGTGCAGCATATACAGTCCCAAAGGTCAGGTAACGCAAAAGAGAGTCTTAGAATAGCCAGAGTCAGGTGCAGCTTATACAGTGCCAGAGGCTAGGTAACGCAGAAGAGAGGCTTATGCAATTCGTCTGCACATACAATGGTTCAACAAAGTAACTGTTGAAACCATTTGCATTTCCAGAGGAGCGTTATGCAATAATGGAAAACTTGGAAAATGAAAAGAATTAACGTATAGCAGTGTTTAGCGTTAAGGACTGACAAACACTCATGGCCACATAATTTATATGTCAGTGCTAGCAGGCTCACCAAAATGGCATTTCTGAGCAGCGTAGGTCTGATAGTAGAATAGACATAAAGGTCACAGAAACTCACTTAAGATTTAGCAGGTTAGGAACCTAGCAACTCTGATACCATGTTAAACACACATGGGCAACAATAGAATATGAAAGATAAAACTTGAGAGTACAATTTTTATTAACAAATGATTTACATTGATAGTACATGTTGTGACCATTGGGTTTCACATCCCAAGGTCTCTTGGACTCCTTTTGTCCATTCGGCTTCCACACTAACCCATTGAGGATTAAGTGTCCAACATTAACTACACTTACTTGGCCTTGATTCCTAAGACTGATTCACCAACCTCTTTTAATGATTTCAGACCCATATTCCTTTGCAACTGTCTGTACAAAATCATTTCTAAAATCATAGCCAACCACATCAAGCCCATATTATCTAACCATATTCTCAGGAGCAATTCGCTTTCCTCCACCATAGACATATTTAGGATGCCATTGGCACAGCCCAAGAACCCCTTCATTACATTAAACACAAAAATCTCAAGGGACTCACTCTCAAAATAGATCTGTCAAAGGCTTTTGACAAAGTGAATTGGCTTTACATCAAGATGATTATCACTCATTTGGGATTTCCCCCTACTCTCATCAACTGGATCATGGGGTGCATCTCCACTGTTTCTTTTTCCATTCTTATTAATGGATCTGCTACTCCATCCTTTTATATAGATAGAGGGATAAGGCAAGGATGCCCTTTATCACCACTACTTTTCTTATTAGTCATGGAAGGTTTGAGCAGGCTCATTGCTTCAGAAAAAAGAAGAGGAGGCCTCCGAGGACTAAAAATCATGGAAAAATACTACCTAACACATCTACTATTTGTAGATGACATTTTGATTTTCATGAATGGGAGTGTCCTAGACACCACTTCTTTGAATGAGATTCTAAATCTATTCTACAGAGCCACGAGAATGGAGATAAATAGAGATAAATCCACCATTTCCCTATGTGAATGTACTCAACAGGAATCTCAGCTAGCTATACAAAAATTTCCATTTCAATATACTGATTTGATGGGGGGCTCAAATATCTGGGGTTCAGACTAAAGCCAGATGGATACAAAATTGCAAATTGGACCTGGCTCATCATAAAAGTGGAGAAGAGAATTAGTTGTTGTTGTCACAGGTTCCTCTCTAGGGCTGGAAAACTAATCCTTATCAAATCAGTCCTCGAAGCCACCCAGGTTTACTGGATGTCACTAGCCTGGATTCTAATAGGAATCCTTCACAAAATTCAACAAATCTGTTGCAAATTCCTCTGGAATGGAAGAAAGGAGGGCAAACCATTTGCCTGGGTTAAATGGACAAAAATTGCTACTCGAAAGAAGTGGGGAGGATGGGGACTTAAATTACTACCGGCCTTTGCTCAAGCCTTGGCAGCAAAACAGAGATGGTTATTACTAAATCAAAAAAGTCTTTGGGCTGAGGTTATTATACAAAAATATATCTGGTCGTCTACTATCATAGACTGGATCAGAAGTCAATTTTGGAATAGGAAAGGCATTTCAGTGATTTGGAGGGCCATACTCAATTCAATTCCCATTATTAAGGATGGTTTACTATGGAAAATAGGCAATGGAGCCTCAGTCCAAATTGGAATTGACCCATGGTCGGGCAGTGGAAATTCACATCAACTACCAGTTGGACTGATAAATCACCTAAACAGTAGGGGCATAAAGTTTCTTGGATAGATTGGGGATCAACAGAATACAACTTTTCATACACAAACTTGGTTGACCGAGCAGAACTAGCACATACCAAATGAATGGAGTAAAACATGGCAAATCTATTTACAGGCACTCACAGAATCGCATGTCAGATTAAAGAATGCAAAGGATGAACTTATTTGGGCACACTCAAAATCTGGAGAATACACATCTAAACAGGGCTATGACATAATCATTGCAGATATAAAACTGGAGGTCTTAAGAAGCTGGTGGGTTACCTTATGGAAATTAAAAGCTCCTCTACGTACCAGACTATTGATATGGAACATATTAGAAAATAAGATCCCCACTGGATCCTATCTGAAAAGGAGGGTTTTTTTGAGTCCTACCCGGTGTGTCCTATATCACCAAGAAGAAGAATCAACTCACCACCTTTTCCTTACTTGTCCAACCACCAGGAGCATTTGGTCCCAAGTCCTTCAAACACTAAATATGACTATGAACTGACAAGGGGCCGATATTATAATGGCTTGGGACATCTGGTGGAGTACTTCGGCTGTGGAGAAAACTAGAAACCTTCCATTACTTGTTTCTTAGTACATTTGGCTCAAGCGAAATATCAAAATCTTTGAAGATAAACTGGTAAACTGGAACCTGCTCCCTCTGCAAATCTGTGATGCATTTGATGAACTTCCAAATGATGATAGCCAAAAGAGACCTAGAATTATTCAGCAGGAACAGATAAACAGATCAATACCTTGGGCCTATTTTGACGGTGTTGCCCAACAGCATGGTTGTGGGGGTGGCATATGTTTCTACCTATCTGAAGAACACTACTTCCAGATTTGTATGGGTCTCGGACCGAGCACAAACAACCATGCTGAATTGATCTCATTACGCCATCTGTTATACTTTGTCATTCTGAAACGTTGCCGAAATATACAAATTTATGGAGATTCAAAGATTGTGACTGATTGGTTTAACAACTCAACTATTTTTTATGCTTACTCTTTGAGAAATATTATGGAAGAAATTGTTTTTTTCAAAACATTCTTTGATCAGATTTATGTTTCTCACATCTACAGGGAAAGAAATGAAACTACTGACAAGCTATCGAAAGAAGCGATGCATCCCCTCTAGGAGAGTGGATGATCGTCGAACATACACCTGCAGGGATCTATCACTATTTTCATAGGCCATATATAGATGGCGGACTACAGAGCGGCAACGATCTCTAATTTAACGACACCTTGATTTTGAACTTTATATGAAATTTTTCTCTTTATATATCAGATTGTAAATATGGACATCTACACCTATGTGGGTAAATTTTGAACTTTACTTGTGGTCTTTGAACCAGCACAGTACACCCTTTGGGTTTTGTTGTATATACTAGTATTGGATAGTGGACAAACAGCCACGTTTACAGCATATGCCCTTGGGCATCCACAGCATGTAATTTCTCCTTTGAAATTATGAATTTTCTTTACGGGAAAAAAATAATATAATAATATAAAAATGTTTAATTAATATTAATATGAAAATAAAATATAATAATAACAATATTAATGAAGAATATTGTAAATTAATTATTTAATAGTTATTTTTAATACGAAATTTTTTAATATTTTCATAAATATAATTATTAAATTTAGTTAATATTAGTATTAATGTCAAAAGAAAACTTGGTGGTTGTGCCTATGGCTCACAAACAGTTCCAAACATAACCAAAAGATCGATCAACCATTCGATCAACCATCAGCGAATCCAATGGATAAAAGGTAATCTCGGGTAGCCATGATGCTAAGCATTTAACTTTTTAAACGGACCTGAAATGAAGATTTGACAGCTCTCTAAACTTTTTCGAGTCTGATATCAGAGATACCCCTAAAATTTTTTAATCGCTCGAAATCCTTTGGAGTCATCAGATCCCAAAAAGCTTTATTAACTCGTTCGGATGATGACTGTTCATATGGACCTGAAACAAAAATAAAGCACCGCTAAAAGGGATTTCGGGTCCATTTGGTAAATTAAAGCTCTTGCTGTTTAGCACCTGAAATCCTTAGAATGCCTACGATAACTCCAACCTGCCCACTTTTTAACTAATTAGACGGCCCCACAAATATAAAAATTAGATGCATTGTTTTAATTATAATATTAATGTCATTAATAATATTAATATTAGTAATTAAATGTTAATAATATCAATAATTAACAATAAAATTAATATTTATAAATATTAACATTATTAAAACTAATATTCATATAACATATTGAATTAATTTAATAATAAGCGAATATTGAAATTAATATTAAACATCATATTAAATTTCAATTAATATCAAATTTTTATTAATCTTATCGTTAATACTAAAAGTTATTAAATTATTTAATGTAATGTTATTGTTATTATAATATTAATATTAATAATTAAAAATTAAATCATAATTTAATTTAAAAAATTCCTATTATAATTAACTTTTTTAATGTGACTTTAAATGTTATTAATTTTAATTTAATTAAATTATTTTACATTTATTTATTATATTATATATATAAGATTTTAATTGTAAATAATAATTTTATAAAAATATTATTATTTTTTATATTAAGATTAAAAGTATTATTATTTTGTATATAATAATTAAGTTTTTATTGTCATTATTAATTGTTGACTCAAATTTTTGATGTTAATGCTAATATTGATAAATATAAATTAAACTTAAAATATAACTCAATATTATAAGTTTTAATATTGAAAACATGCAATATTGAAAAGTTCGTTAAATTTAAGAGATCACTTAAATAATTGAGTCCAAAGACAAGTAAAGTCTTTAACATTGTGAAGGTATTATTTATATTATAAACTAAGTATAAATGAGTATTGAATATTAAAAAGGCTTGACTTTTGTATAAATATGTTATTGTTTTTTAATCAAAATTTGTCAGCCAAAACAAAATGGTAAAATCATTATCATTATATAAGGAAAATTACAATTAATTAACACAAAAAATCTAATATCAATTCTAAATTTTTTATATATTAAAAAAATTTTAAAACATAAATATAATTAATTATAATATTTATATTAATTTAATCTATATTATTATTTTAAATTAATATATAATTTGAAAAAAAAAGATTTACTCTCAAAAAGATTCGATTCGCGCCTAACATAATTATAGTGATCCTTCTCTTAATAAGCGTTAAAGAATTAGTTCTCATAAAAGAATCTCCTATATCATCACATGTTATTTGAACTATCACGTGCTATGTAAAAGAATAGTGCATAGAAATCGAAACTTTGCACTCTTTCGGGATCCGATGAATGTATTACAAATTTAATTAAATAAAAAACAAATTATGAATGGAAACGAAGCCGTATAATGATGAGCTTAAAATGTAGTCTCTTTCCATCAAAAAATAAAAATAAAAAATTCAATTCGGTTGGTGACCTTACAAATAAGTGAAAATACAATAGAATTTGATCAATTCAACATTTTGAATATATATTTTTTTCACGGAGGTTCCAACCGATGCCACCAGCTTCACATGGAACGACGGGAAACCAAACACAAGGCGTTTTATGATTTCTAATTGTTTTTCGTACATACGCTAAAACTATTAAATAAATACGAGGATGCTACAACTTAAAAGAGCCTCGTACACGCTTTGGTGAAAATTAATTTGAAAAGTGCCTATCCTTAAGCTAACACGCAAACTATCAATACCTTATTTCAATGCTTCTTACACTTTTCAGGTTACTAATATTATTTTATTATTTTTGGGAAAAAAACATTCCTTTTTTTATTAAAATTAAAAGACAATTAGAGTTGTGTCGATCTATAATTCCAAAATTTTAGAAAAGAGTTCAGATAAAGCGAGATGTTCATCACAAAAATCTCTGAGACAAAGCGAAGCCAAAGAAAAGAGCATAGAAGATCTCTTTACAAAAATTGAAGAAGATAAAACACTGAGAACATATGTCTAGCACAAGAGAAGGAGCAAAAGTAACACAACACAATTTTCACATAGCAAAACGAAAACAAATGGCACTTAACCTTGTTGAAGGAGGGAAACACCAGACAAAAATTGAGCAGGCCCTGCAACATTAATGTAGTTGATCCCATGAAAATTCGACCTCATACTCATTGCCTCCATATTAGAAAACTAGTAGGTTGTCTAATGCAGAGCAATCAGACTCAAGACCCGTTAATATTGTCTCGCATGTACCTCGATGATAGAGTCATGAGAAAGCTTAACTTGAAAGTAAAGGAGACCAGGAGGCCAGAATAACTTTAGCGTCAAAAAGACTTTTGGGCAGCTCAACGTGCAATTGATATAGGTTGACCCAACTGACCCAAAATTGCGTTGAAATGATAATTTCAATTGCAGCACTATTTTTTCTTTGCGATGCGATCTTATCGCATATCACAAATCGCATACACGCCCTGTTGCCCTCTACTACGTCCTATGATTTCTGTCGATTGCGATGTTGCGATGCGATCCAATCGCAAATCGCACCCATAGTTAACGCTCCGCCCTGTGTCTTAGGCAGATTGCGATTATGCAATGCGATCCGATCACAAATCGCATCTCTCAATTTTTGTTTTAAAACTAATCTCAACCGTCTGATTGAAATCAATGATTGTGTACAAGCCTGCACCATATGGACTTGATGTGAATTAGAAGTTTCATTTACTGCCAATTTTGTCAGTAAAACAGTGAATGTAATTTACTATGGGTTGGTAAATGCTGGTAAGATTTTAATTTTATTGTTTTTTATTGTTCACGGGAGTATGGTATAGTTAATATGTATTGTTATGTTTAGTTGTTCGCAGAATGTGAAGTATGCAGCAGCGTGCATATGAAAAATTACACAGCAGTGTAAATATAATTTTCTCTTTGTAATGCACAACAGTGCAGAGAAGGTTTTGGTTGTTGAATATGAAATGTAATATGTCGCAGCGAATGTAAGAGGAAGATTTTTTTTTTTACACACAACAGTGTAAAAAATTTTCAAAGGAGAAACAGAGTAAAAAGAAATTTTGTGGAACTAAAGCGTTCTCTGGTTGTAATCCCTCTGTGAGAGGAAGAAGCTTGTAACAAGAGTTGTTTTTTTATTAATGAATACAAACCTTTTGTGTGCATGTGTCAAATGCTGTTCTCCCAAACAATTTTAGTTTCCGCTGTGTAAAGAAACAGAGCATTACTCTCTGTTCAATTTTGTTTGGAATTATCAGAAATTCCCAACATTGGTATCGGAGCTTGTCTAGGCTCTTTGAAGGTGTCAAAGAAGCTGAAGGAAGGATTTCTTGTTGCAGCAGCTTCTCCAGCAGAGTGAAAACTCAGTCAAGAAAGAATCCAAGGTATTTCTCAAGTTAATTTTTGTGTTACTGTTGAAGACAGTCAGTTATTTTAAATACACAGTCAAGTATTTTGAAGCATAGTTAAGAGTGCAAGAATGGCTGGAGCCAGCACTAGCATG
>APFE031412618.1:0-11328 GCA_000404065.3 Pinus taeda | reverse complement strand
TAGTAGAGACAATGTGATTTTGGATGTGAGTTACTATTGTTGTGCATAGGTTGTATATGTTGTACATGTTGCATATTGAATACTGGGTATAAATGGTGTTATGTACATATGGTGTGGTGTGCATGATTGTACAAGTGGTGTTGTGTATATGTGGTTCTCTGTACATGTTGTACAAGTGGTGTTATGTGTAAGTGGTGTTGTGCACAAGTCATGCATGTGGCATTGTGTACATGTGGTGTCGTGTACATGTCGTGTGTGTGGTAATGTGTACATGTGGTATTGTGTACACATTGTAAAATGGTGCAGTGTACATATGGTGTTGTATACATGTTGTGCAGGTGGTGTTGTGTACATGTAATGTTGTGCACACGTTGTGCAGGTGGTGCTTAGTACATGTGGCACTAGCATACATATGGGATTGAGTGCATGTCATACATGTTGTGCTGCAGGAATGCGGTACTATGTATGTGCATTGTGTAGTCATGGTATCATGACATGTGTATTCGTTGTGCAGTACTATGTGTGGGTACATGTATTATGTGGTGTTGTACATCGGGTATAGACGTATGATTTGTGTTGTATATCATGTGTATGTGTATGCATTTTGTGGTGTCTCACATTGTGTGTGGATATATGTCTTGTAATGTACATTGTGTACATATACGTGTTGTGCCGTGTTGTACATCGGATGTAAGAGTATGTATTGTGTTGTGTTATTCACTAGGTGTAGGTGTATGTATTGTGTTGTGCACTGGGTGTAGGTGTATGTGTTGTATGTTAGGTGTGGATGCATGTATTGCATGGTGTTGTATGTCGTGTGTGGATTATGTAGTTTTGATGCACACTATGTGTATGTGCACATGGTTGAGGAGAAGGCACTGGGTGTTTGTCAGGTGTGACAACCAATCCAGAGTGTGTACGAAATAAGGACAAAGGTAGAAGTTAAGGTTTAATGAAAGGATAAGTATCAACATTTTATTTATGTAACACCCTCCTCCCACATCTACCCAAGTAATTGGACAACTGAGGTAAACATGCAACGAGAGGCCCCTATGATATGATTCAACCTCCTATATGACCTTAAGGAAGTGAAATCGATGAAACATCAAACACAATCATAAATGATAAGAGACCATCGAGAAACTATTTTGAGCCTCTCTATCCCTTCAAAAACGCTTTTTATTTGTTCATTCGACTGCATCAGATTGTTAAGAAGGCTACTCTGTAGGAAAGGTAAAGATTTGGATTTGATATCAAATAAGAAGCAAGATCAATCGTAATTTTATCTCTCTTGGTTGAAGAATTGTTTAGCGAGGGTAGTTTTCCCTACCCCGCCAAGACCTACAATTCCCAAAATTGTAGCCTTCTCACTTTGCTGCTGCAGTGACAATGTTCTGTCCACATCTTTTATTTTTTTATTGAGGCCAGTAGGATATTTAGTGATGTCCAAAGGTGGTTTGCGAACTTTTTTTAGAACTTGTTGGACGACCTCATGGACGAGCTGCCACTCTTCCCTGAATAATATTCACAATCACAGTCAACAGACAAATAAAAAACATCTACATAAATAATCTGTGATATACTTATGAAGCCAGCAAAGTAAAAAACTCAAATAACAGGGAGGGTCTTACTAAAACTGATTATATCTGCCATAGTAGAAAGAGTATTCCTCCATTTTTATATGGTATTGGGGTTGTACCTTGGTTGTGGACAATCGAATGCTCTCTTCCTTTCAAGCATGCCCAAATCTCTAGCATAAACTCGATCTCCACCGTGCATCCACCGAAGATCTGCAGGCTCGACTTTGTAGAAAACTGGAATTATTGTTGACCCTGACTTCAACATCTGTTCCCTATCAGTACGAGCTCATGGAGACACCATCTTGATTGAGCATAAGTTGGTGAAAATATGGCTACATGAACGGACGTTGTTCGAATAGCCCCTTCGATTTGAGGATCCAACTTCTCTCCTCCTTACAATTCTTTCTGGTCCAGAAAAACTGCTAATCCAAGTTCTTTAATGCGATGGTAGATATGGGGAGCGAGTCCTTTCTTGATGTCAGGACCATGGTGATTTAGAAACACTTCATACACATAGCTATTGGTGGATGCAAAGGATCTAAAGTTAACAGGTGCCATTGGATACAGATTAACAAAGAAGCAAGATTGAATATATTTGGTAGAGATTGAGAATGCGTGCTCAGCTTCAATATTTTCCTATGAACGATTCAGGAGAGCAGAGAAGCTATCAGTTGCAACTTTTCTGGTATCAAGGCCTCAATTGAAAACAAAACAGCGTTGATTTGTAGTTAATTACTTGAGGTTCTTATTTCCTTTGAGAAAACCAAGTGGCAATAAATAGTGAACTGATACCGTAATCTGGTAATCTAAACGGTGGAAGCATGAAGTTTGCTACCAATTTTCCCTTCTTCCAGCATTATTGACTATCAGTTATATCGCAAGATTATTGACTAAAGTTCGCAAGACCTTTTTTTTCGACGAAAAAACTTTCATTTTTTCATTTAATCAAATGAGAATTTTTTTCATTAATCAAATGAGAAATTACATATGGCCAGAAATCGAAGAGAGGCCCTTATTAGACCAACACCATACTAAAGAAGAAAAAAAGAAATCACTAAGAACCAACAAATTGGTAACACTAGGAAAAAAACACAAAAAAAACTAAGATAAAAACACAAAAAACCAAAATAAACCAAACTAAAACAAAATTAAAAAATAAACCAAATTATACATCCAAAAAACAAGAAACAAAAACAAAAAATAAACCAGACTATGCATCCCAAAAAACAAAATAGAAGATCAAAAAGCAAAAGAACCAACTTCCTGTACAATGCCATCCACCTTGTTTTCTTGCGGAAGACATGCGTTGGTTTCCTTGTGGAAACTTGCTTTACCACAAGTAAGATTCCTTTACTTGGTAGTCGAAACGCATTCTTTATGCAAAACAACTTGCATCCACCTATATAAGAGATGCCTTTTTCAAGTGGTCTAGATTTTGTGAAATTCTTAGTAGGAATTCAAAAAATCATCACTTTTATTATTTATATTTAAATTTTTAACTGTATATATGAATTTCTATAAATTTAACATGTTATAAACCAATATATAATATAGCCATAGTATAAAGATTATAATTTTTTGTCTTGAAATTTATAGAAATTTTAATTATATTTTAAAAAAATCTAACAATAATTTTTATAAATCCAAATAAAAATGATTACCCTTCATAATTTTAAGTGACCTAAATATTTTCCAACTTTTTAAACGTATCCCATATACCAAAAGCTTTGGCTGCAATGTCCCACTCTCTTCATGGGGAACAACTAGCAATGGCATCAATGGACGTAAATGTTACAACAATATAAAATTTTGAAAAAAAAAAAATCAGAGTAGGTAAGTGGGGTTCTTACAATTTTTCATGGGCAACAGTACGCATCAATTTCAAATAAATGTTATGACAATTTCACATTGTTGAAATCTGCTTTTTAATGTTAATACATTATGATAGTTGAAATCTCATAATCAATTATCAAATTGTTGAAAAATTGTTCTACTTAAATAGTGTTTTAAAGATTAATTTTGAGGTAAATTTCAATTTTCTAAAATATTATTAATATTTATATTTTTTTCATTATTATTATTATTCGGCATTATGTTTTACTATTATATGATTTCGTGTTTATATTATTTAATTTGGATATATATAATTTTTATAAAAATTTAACACAATTTTAATATGAGGTATTAGTATAATTATTGTTTGGATATATTTTTGGTGGTTGGTATTTATATAATTAGAGTTTGAATATATTTTTGATTTGTGTTTTTATTATTTGAGTTCAAAAATATGATATTTTTACAAAGAATTTACACAATTTTATGTGAACCTATTTTTAAGGATATGGGAATTGTTTATCAGTGGTTCTTTGAAGCTTGTTATCTTTTGAGCGTGATTGTATGCTACCACATGTTAGAAAGTGATTGTATGCTATCACATGTTAATCATGGTATGGATTCTCTAATCGTTTGATTCTTTAATTTTTATTATTAGATAAAACTTGTATATATTTTGTATCTAATCATATCTAAGATGACAACTCATAGAGGTAACAAATTGCAATTTCATTACAATAACCAATATTATAATGCTTTCAAGTGTAATTATAAATAGTGGATTGCAATAAATGAAGGGCATACCTCAGCAAGTAGCTTAGCTTTTACTCAATTCATTAATCAAGGCCGTTCATTTGCTTCAAGATGTCATGGACAACACAAGTTACACTTCAAATTAGAAACTACCCTGATAGTTTTGAATGAGATGTTTATTCAACATGCATTTGATATGTTCATGTTTTAGAAGAATGATAATGGGTTTCATCTCTTTCTTCCTTCCATGTGTATTGTTATATGCCTTCTATTAAGTACACACATATGAATTCCATTAACCCCTATACATGTCCATCCACTAGCTTGTCATCTCCTTCAAAGTTATCGATGTTTTGATACTCTATTCTTATGCTAAATTATATGTACTTTTGGTGATTTGATCATGTATCAATATTTTGCGAGGGCTCCTAACAACTGGCAATTCTTCTCTATAATCCTAGAATGACTATTAGTTGGGATGCCACTACCACAAGAATCAATCTCATGAATGATGTATCCTACCATAATGCAAGTATCCATTTATTTAGGGAAGCAGTAGTTGAATCAACAAATGCAATCTCAAAGTTTCATTATCCATTATATGTACTCAGCACTTGAAAGATCACATGAATTTAGGTCGTGTTTGTGAATCATCCACTCAAGCTCTTCCTACACTATCTTTTATCATAGTAGATTTGTCAACCCTCTATTGTTTCCCTACCCAAATTATTTATTGAAGTGCTAATTATAGAAACCAACATTTCCTTACTACTTAATTTTTTGTCCATGGCATTGGCCTTCTCAAAGATGTCAAGCATCATGTTTACAAAATCATTCCCATTTTCCACACTCATTTTCCTCCCCCCTCTCAATTTTTTCATTAGTAATCTCCTTCCATAATGCATTAAATTCTTTGTGCACTTTTTTGTGCTCTTTGATGTCCTACAAATTTGACCACCCTACATAAGGAATGAGATATTTGATTTTGGAAGCATTGGCTACAACACACAAATCACACATAATTTTACCCAATGCTTTAATTCGCACCAACTTATCCAATGAGGAACATAGAAGAGAGTAAAGCAAAGTATCATGGGGAGTTAGGCTAAGTGGTTGTACCAGATTAGTACCTATTTTCATCTATGTATTGTTCCATCATCCCCAAATAATTATTCCCATTTACAACCCTAAGAAAAAAAAGCCAATATATCTCTCTCAAATCTTAATTGAGATTGTGTTGTTAAAAGTGAGTTTGTCATTGAACAGTTGTACCTCAAAGCTACCCTAGCAACATTGTTCATATCAACAACATATAATATGTTTAATGGTTTTTGCAATTTCATGCAAAAGAGTCATCCACATGTTTTATCATGGTTAAATAATAATTTGAAAATTAACAAGAAGAATGTTGTTAACCTGACCTAACTAAACCAAGCCTTATGTGTCAGCTTGAGACACCCAACACTAATACCCTAAGTGGGCTTTGGTTGCATTATGGAGCAAGGTAGTGAGAGTTGGAGTAGTCAATGAATCTTAAGGGTCTAGGAAAAATTGCCAATCTACAAACACCATGCGGAATAATAAAGATAAGAATAGCAATATACATTTCTCTAGAAACAATGGTATATTTCTTAGATTCTCTCCATGTTGAAGATGATGTCATAGTGGTGAATTCCATATGTGAAATAAGTGACAACATAATGGCCCTAATGTGCTCTAGATTTATGAAAATATCATGCCCTAGCTTAATCATGGTGGAAGGTGTAACAACCCTTGTGAAAATTCCATGTAATAAAAGTTAATAAAGGCAAAAATAATAAACATGATTGATGGGACACTTATTCCAAGTTGAATGTAGGGTAAGACATCATAGTGTGGGTGTTGATTTGGTTGTTAATGGCTAAGGAAATTGACAAAGGCAATGGCTAAGGCTTTGGAAAAGCAAAATGGAATTTTTGGCACATTTATTTATGAAAATAAAGGAAATTAGGAAAAAAGGGAAGTGAAAGGTCACAAGTTGCATGTGAGAAGGAAAATGAAGGAAAATAATGCAAAATAAAGAAAATAGAGGCCTCATTCATAAAAAGGCTTCTAAGGATCAGTGGGTAGGCTTGGTCAGTGTGAGCTTATGTCAGTTCATTTCTTGAGTTCTCTCTCTATTCTCTCTCTCTCATACTCTTGGACACTTAGAGTTTTCTTGGAGCACTCTTGGAGAGTGTGGCATATTTGGAGTTTTGGAACAAGAAGGCAAAGGAAGAGAAAGAAAGTGCAAGAGGACATCAAGATTTGTAGCTACAATGGGTTTTTCTTATAGGAACTGAGTTGAATGTATGTTTTCCTCACTAGTTTTGGCATGTGTGTCATATGCATGTGGTTTGCTAGTTATGATTTGTCATTGGTATGGAGGATGGTCGGGATTGACAGTGGATTGCCTAGCCTTGCTATTTCCTAGATAACCATGGAGATTGTGGGTATTTCATTATTTTATTTTGGCTGGTTCTCATGTTTCCTTAGCTTAGGTTGAGTTATTAGTCCTGGATGCCTTGTTTGTACAAACACTCTAAAAGCCATGTAACATCTTGGATTGAGTTACTAGTCATGGAAGCCTTGGTTAGAAAAATGCTCTGGAATCCCTTCGTGGGTTGAGTTACTAGTCCTTTAAGATATAGTTGGACAAACACTCTGGAAGTCCTGGAAGGCTTAGATAGAGACCACTCTGATGATGGTTTTGTGATGTCCAACCGTGACGTGGAATCATTGTTTGATGGGTTGAGGTGGATGGCCTCTGGAATCCCTGGATGGTTTTGGATTGATGTGTTCTATAAGATCTCATATTCATGCTTGGAATATGGCATGGGTGTGAATGGTTGAAGGGAGATTTGGCTTAGCCATTTTACGGTCGAGTGGAATGTGGTAGTCCCATACTAGGTTGGATTTTGCATCATTAAAATGAGGTTATTTCTCCTTGTTATCTCACGAGTATTATACTAGTTTATATTTGGATTATGTGGTTGTTGTTTCCTTGGTATTTATTTTGTTATTATGTTGGTTATGAATGTGTATGGCTCCCATCATGTTTTTACTTGTATATGAATGAACAATGTATCTATGGTGTAATGGATAAAACTGCAGCTAATGTGATAAGGAAACAAAGCTTCATAGTGAATCTCAGATAAGTATGAAACCCCTATGCTTAGATATGTTGTTTACACCTATAAATTGCATTGATGCCAAGTGTTTGACAGAATGTTAGTCCTGGTTGGGGATGGTAAGGCCTAGTCCTAGATTTAATTTTTGGTTTATTATTCTTGTCATCATGTGTTTAATGGATTCCGAAAGTTACAACAATGTAACAACCCTGGTAAAAATCCATGTAAAAATATATAAATCCCATGGTTGATGGGACACATATTCCAAGTTGAATGTTGGGAAAAACATCCTAGTGGGTGTTCATTTGGTCTTTTATGGCTAAGGAAATTGGCAAAGGCAATGGCTAAGGCTTTGGAAAGGCAAAGTGGAATTTTGGCACAATTATATATGAAAATAAAGGAAATTAGGAGAAAAAGAAGGTGAAATGTCACAGGTTTCATGTGAGGAGGAAATTGAAGGACAATAATGGAAAATGAAGAAAATAGAGGCCACATTGATAAAAAGGCTTTTATGGATTAGTGGACAAGCTTGGTCAATGTAACCTTTTGTCAGTTGATTTTTGGAGCTCTCTCATTATTCTCTCTCTCTCTCATACTCTTGGACACTTAGAATTCTCTTGGAGCATTTTGGCATTGGAGCAAGAAAGGCAAAGAAGGAAAGAGGAAGCAAGATCAAGCAGGGAAAGGCATGATCAAGCAGCTACAACAGACTTCATTGCAGGTATCGACTTGAATGTGTATTTTCCTTGCTAGATTTGGCATGCATGGCATTGCATGTGGTTATTTTCTATCATGGCATGGTTTTTTCCAAGTGTAACAATGTTTTCAACCTAGCCTTTCCATTTTTGGATAGCCATGGTGCGATGGGGTTCTCATGTTTTAGTTGAGCTGGATTACTAGATGAATTCAAAGCTAGGTGAGGTGGATCTCCTAATGATAGAGCACATGGTCTAGTGGTCACTAAACTAAATTGTGGATCACATTAAAGCCACTGACCTAGTGACCCCTGAGCCAAACTTTGCCTTGTGGTAAATAAAGGATTATGTTGCCTCAATGGGCCTAGGAATCATTTCCGGTGAATGGAAAGATATACGATAAAGTCAAGGGGTGGTTTGCTCTACATTGGGCCTAGTAATCCCAGGTTTGGGATATGCAGTAAATCTTGGAGAGTGGGTCTCGGTTTAGGGCCTAGTGATCTGAGTTTGGATTGTGGTAAAGCCTGAGAGACTAGGAGACAGGAAAATTCCTCATGGTGTAGGTGAAGAAACCCGGTGGCATCCATTCTTGTTTTGCCTAGTGATCGAGTGGATATCACAGTAAGGCCTATTATGATGTGTTCGTTGTGTTGGCCTAGTCATCCGAGATGGATTACGGTAAAGCCTGGTTGTTTTTTGCGAGGGTGAGGTGGTTTAGCATCAATATGACCTGGTTGGTTCCTTTGGTTTGAGTCCCACATTCATGCTTTGAATATGGCACAGGGGTGAATGGATGAAGAAATATTTGGCTAAGCCATTCTATGGTTGGGTGGAACATGGTAGTCCCATCTTCGATTGGTTTATTGCATTCATTAATGACAAATTCATTCCCTTGATTTCCATGTGCAAAATTATTGATGTATATGTGGGTTTTGATGGCTGATATGTTTATGGTAATTCTGTTCCTATTATGGTGGTTATATGTATATTTTATGACAACAACTATGTATGGCTCTTACATGTTTTTACTTGTAAATGAATGGTATCTATGGCCTAATAAATGATAATACAACAATTGAAATGAGGGAACAATGGTTCATAGTGATTCTCATATAAGTATGAGAAACTTACTCTTAATTATGTTATTTCCACCTGTAGGTTACATGTTGATGATATGTTTGATGAAATGCCTGACATGTCTAGTAGGGGTCTAATAAAGGTCTTGTTCGACTTATTGCCTTTGCATCATTGTTTCCCTATACTTTTACTGATTCCAAGCTATCACTCGATTTTGGGCAGTGGCCAAGCCTTTGGACCTGAAAAAGTGGCTTAAATCCCAGGGTTGTTGGCACATAATTGAAAATTTCGGTCTCTGGTCACTACCAGGCAAGCCTATGAGAGCAACTTTAGGTTACTGCTCACTCCCTTGCCCATAGCATGGAGCCACGATGGCCTAAGAGATCAGAACAATAGTGGGACCTAGGGACAAGATGTCTGAGTGCCTGACATGTCTCCTGAGGGTTCTGTTGCTAATGTTGGATGATTGTGTGTGATGTTCCATCGATTTCACTTCCTTAAGGTCACATAGAGGTTGAATTTGATCATAGTAGCCTCTCGTCTCATGTTTACCTCGATTGGCATGATTACTTGGGTATATGTGGGAGGAGGGTGTTACAGAGTGGTATCAAAGCATGGTTGAACTATCAAACTGGATGGGCTATGTGTGTTGGCCATGCATGCATGCTAGTTGCATGTGTGTCTCTTACACTTGCATTCCATGTGCTTGTTGCATTGCATAATATTGATCATGGTTGTAGTAAGGTTGTCATGAGGAACTTGATGTTGATTTTTTGGAATGCATCGTCATGAGTATATGATTGGTTACATATTGTTATATTTCACTTACATGTTTTTATATGCCGCTTGATTACATCCTTGTATGTTAGGTTGCATTCTTATATGTTTGATTACATGTATCAGTCTTGTAGGTTGGTTACAAGTATTGATCGATTATGCTCGACTACATGTGTTCATGTGTATGTGTAATTGATTATGCATTTCTTATGCATGTTGATGGTTGCATGTGGCAATGTGTATAGTGGAGTAGTGGTTGGTTTCATGCATGAGGTCATAGTTTGTGAAGTTGATATGGTCATGCATTGACGACTGGACTCTAGCTAGACGGATGCGCATATGGTTTTGGACTCATGTGTTATATGTCTATATGCAGTCGTTATGAACATATGGTCTTGGTTATAGTTATGCATGAATAATAGGTAAAAAATTCCTTGTGAAGTCGTTGTATGCA
Source organism: Pinus taeda (assembly GCA_000404065.3). Lineage (NCBI taxonomy): Eukaryota > Viridiplantae > Streptophyta > Pinopsida > Pinales > Pinaceae > Pinus > Pinus taeda. Next base: position 1,010 of record APFE031412618.1, on the reverse strand, counting down.
AATTTAGGTCATCGTGGTGCTATTGGTTATTATGATGATAATGTGTTGGCTGAGATAGAATAGGAGATGAAAATCATCATAATGAGGTTGTCTCATTAGACCTTGGGGTAAGAGAAGATCGCCATACAGTTATCGTATGTTGGTATGAATGTATGTGAGTTAAGGATTATTATATGAATTAGGTTTATGTACATGTCTTTTGATGTTATGATTACATTCATGATAGATGTTAGTTTATTAGTGCAGTTATATGAACAAATGTCGAATAGTCAAGAATGATACTAACCTGTAGTTGTATGCATTGTTATTGTTGTTTTGCGTTAGATAACTTGATTATTAGGTTATATGTTGTTGATGAGCATGATATATAGCTTATTGTTTTTATATTCTATTAGCTTGATGATGAGGGTTATTTTATTAAGATCTTGATGTTGTAATTTACATTGGCCATATGCATGATGGTTATGTTCATTGAATTGAAGATCTTGATGTTATATGTATTGTGTTAACTTGGTTTTACCTATGTAGATGGTTATGATTGTGATATCCAAGTATGAGCCGACATATTTGTGATATGGTGTCGTACTAATCTAGACTGATCGTACATATGTGATTGTTATGCATGAACGATAAATGCTTATGAGCTTATGATGTGAACATGTTAGTTAGATACTGTTATGGATATCATGATTTATGTTTGAGTTGATATGTTGTGAAGTTGTGTCATGCTAACCAGGATTGATTGTGTAGACAAGATCGCCTCCCCTGAGATACATCAAGGTATGAGTTTGCTTATGTCGTATATTTGGTACTTGACTGTTTGATTATGTCGTCTAGTTGATTTAGCTGACATGGTGTGTTCATAGCTTGCTTGAATGTTTGATAGATTGCATGACATGAGTATGAGTTTATAGGGTTACATGAATAAATGATCTTTTTTTAAGATGATTGTACTAATACATATGTGTCGAGACAATTGATATGTACTTGCGTGTAAGTAGGTGATAGTT
>APFE031412616.1:177564-209740 GCA_000404065.3 Pinus taeda | reverse complement strand
CTTGCAGTTGAGTTTTCTCCATCTTCTCACCTTGTATCTGACAGGGGGGGAAATGAGGGTCATCTACAAGCTTCAAAGCCACATCAAGCGAGCCTGAGCCACAACCTGCCACACCAGCTTCAGAGTTGTAGCCAGAGATAAAGATGCCTGAACATGCCTTCAGTTGGCGATATGGGACACTTCCTCTAGCAGAAGACTTCAGCTTCTTGCCAGCTTTGGAAGAGTTCCAGAGACAAAAATGAGAACACTTCCTCTAGCAGAAGACTCCAGCTTCTTGCCAGCTTTGGAAGAGTTCCAGGAATTGCATAAGCATTCCAGAGTTGTTGGTCATCCTTAAACCATCACAGGTTGAGACTTCCCTTTTTAGGTTGAAGTTTTACCTTTTATGTGGGGTGAGACCTCCCTTTATTGGTTGATTGTTTCCCTATTTAAAACAAAAGGATCACTTCCTCTAGCAGAAGACTTCAGCTTCTTACCAGTTTGGGAAGAGTTCCGGGAACTGCACTAAGCGTTCCAGTGTTGGTGGCCATCCTTAAACCACCGCCCTTTTTTACCAACATTTCATAGAGCATATTCAGCCTAGTGCTGCCATGCATTATTGCACATTTTGTATTACAGCTCTTTTCTTGGACTCATACATAACCCTTCGGATTAAGGGGGGGAATGTTGGACACCTAATCCTAAAGGGTTAGCGTGGAAGCTGAATGGACAAAGCAGTCCAAGGGACCTTGGGATGTGAATCCCAACGATCACGATATTGTACTATAAATGTACATCTATTGTTAATAAAAAATGCAATGCATGATTTATCTTTCCTATTGTTTTCGCTGTCCATGTTTGTTTAACAGTCTAATCTCCTAAAATGGACCAAGAATCATTTTTAACTAGTTAAGACCTAATAAGAAAAATAGAGCATCTATCTTATTGATGATTTAGTCCTAATCCATGGATCTAATTCATAAAACCAAAAGTAATACTAATGCTGAAGGTAATTCAATAATTGCATTCATTTAGTGATTCAACCATTCAATTTTGGAACATGATAGAATCAATCTCCTTGAAATGATTTTTTGAAATGTCAAGTGATGCAACTAAGTAATGACTTGAAAAAAGAAAAGAAAAGATGACAATTTGTAAAACTAACAATGCGTTGAGTAAGCTCAATCATTACATGAATTAGATATTCAACCAAAAAGTTAGAATTGTCATCATTTCGAAATGGTTTTGAGAACATCTATTAGTACAGCTAATTGATAGTTCTATGCTAAGAAAATGAGTAATCAAAACAGTAAGAAGTTAAGCAACTATGTATTCTCATTACTTCATTTTTCAGTCAGTCATTTCTCATACAATATCTCAAAATAATAAGACTTTCACAGTTGTGATATCCTTACACTATTGGTTACAAACTGAAATGAAACAAAAATTAGAGAAAACAAACTTGTCGAGAACATAGTAATAGAAATTAAAATGAAAACAATAAGTGAAAAACCTCCTTCAGTGCAGGGGCACTCTATAACTGATGTGGCTTGATAACAGCTAATTAAAGATGCACTTTTAAAACACCATTGACAAAATAGGGTTTGTATTATCAATAAAACAAAGTCTGAACAAAGTTTAAAAAAAAACCCTATAATCCCTTCTAGCTTCTAACTACTTCTTGGTCTCATTTAACCGATATTTATAGAAAAACAACATAACTATCTAAGAGAAAATCTTGTTACAAGTATCTTGATCTGAATCTATCATGACTTTTTATAAGAAGACATGCTACAAGTGGCTTAATTGGAATTGTAATGAGACTGTTAAACTTCTGATCAGATATAGGTGGCCTGATTTGCATTAACTCCTCCACTTCTGATTAGTTACAAGTGGCTTAATCTACATTAGCTTTTCAACAGAACTATTAGACTCTTGATAAGCCACGAAAGAGAAAATCAAGAATCCTACTGCTACTAGATAACATATTTGACTCTATCTTTGACCATGACTTTAGGCATGCTTTTTTGCCGATTTGGATCGAGTGAGTAGGATAGAATCCATGTGGAGATGATTCTAGAGATGCCCATGTGGCCCAGTTCTTCATTTGACACCTGTAACCTGCCAAACCATGAGAGTAGCTATGGAACCCAAAGTTAGTTGCAGAATAGGCTTCATTCTGTACCTAATTTGTAAAAATCTATTAAAATAGCAAGAACATGAAAATATAATATGGTGATCATTTTAATGATTTACTAAGACAAAATCTAGCATTTATCATTGATTGGACCTGTAGTCTTGTGATAAATCAAGAGAAAAAGGTGAGAACAAATGTCAAGGGGAAGGTAATTCTGAGGTTCAACATGCCCCCACTGCAAAATCATTGCATGTCTTCATGTAATTTGCCAAAAATGTGAGCTCTTCTCTAATGCATTTGCTTAGACACTTCTGCTAGTACATCCAATTTTCTTCTCTTGCTCTTCTTTGAAGTGACTATCATTCTGGGTTTTTTCATAAGAAGTTTGTATTTGAGGTTGATGACTATTTTGTTCAGACTTCTATTCTTTCTTTTCAACTTCCTATTTTTCTTATACCACAGTCCTATATGCAAAATGGTATTATCATGAATAGCCTTGTCCAATTTACTTTGTTCCTTCAAGGTTTCATTCTCCTTTTTGATATGTTTGTTCAATATCTCTAATTCATAAATTTCTTGTTTGAGAGAGTCAATTAGAGGTTCTTGTGGATTGATAGAGGGTTCTAGATTCATTGAGGCACTTTTCTTCTCCATTGATTCTATATAAACATATATGTATTGTTGTACTAGGTCTATGCCTAGAGATCTTCTGCTTGGGCTACCTTCAAAATGATGGTCAGGAGAATTTTGAGGACTGTGTGCAGAAGAGATGTTAACATGAGAATTTTATGGCATTTCCTCTTCCAAGTTTATGAACTCTGTCCCTTTTGAAGATGTTTTCTTTGCTAACCCTCGGAGTCTAGAGCTTCTTCTAGATTGTGGATGACTTACATTCTCTTTCTTTGTTACCTTTTCCTCTTTTATTATCTTTCCTCTTGCTTTGATTTGTTTTCTGATTTCTGCCAGTTCTTCAGATATTAATTTTTCATTATCTTTCTATGATGAATACTCAAGTCTATATTTAATGGTTATAACGATCTTCTTTCTTATGTTTTTTCTAACATTATCTTCTTTGGGTGACTTTGGTGCTTCTTGAAAATGATTTCTAATGAGGAAATCCTCCTAGGTATCTCCTATGGCTTTTAAATGAAACTCAATCAGTATCTTTACCAACCCATGATGGTACATGGCTATGTCTATTAATTCTATTTTCTTTTGCACATTTGAGGCCATCCTTCTTAAACTATTTAGCAGGAAGAAAGGAAGATTGATTTCTCCATTTTCTAGGAAATTCATTAGTAAATGTATATGGTAGACATAGATGCACCCGAATCTCCCATCACAGGTGACAAATTTCTATAATATCAAAAGCATACTCCTCCATTTATTTTTAAGAGCTGAAATGGGAATTCCTTTTCTGAAATAGAGACATCCATACCTAGGTTCCTGAGGATTACTTTCCATGGTTTACTGTGGAATTCCTTGCTTTTGAACCATATTTCACCATGTCTTGGAATTTTTGTAGCCTCTGTTATGAACGACTATGTTACTTCAAACATAATATCTCCAATTTCTACCTCTGTACCATCAAAATATCTAGCAAAATATTTTTTGATCTCTTTGTGAAAACCATCAAATTTTTTGATGAATTTGAGCCATCCAGCTTTCTGCAACATCTCCTTGAGTTGTGGGTATCCTTCCATATACTTTTCTCCTATCGGTTTTGACCTGAAAATGAGTCCCATGCCTTCTGCTTCACAAAATTCCTTAACCTTCAAAATTACCCTTCCTGGTTTATGAAATGGATTGACTACGAGTATGGTGAAAAGAACTGTGGGTTTGTATGAAATAAGTAGATGGTAAGGGTTTTGGAGAGACGTGGATAAGTATGTAACATCGTAGTCATGACCATTAAAAAAATAAGGGAGTTAATTATTGATTGTTATGTGACGAAAGGTGGATGATGTGGCAGATATGAAGTACGATAGAGATTGCAATCAAATCAAATGATGATTTTTCATGGAAACATATTAATGTCCATATTATACATACTATATGTTCTAAACTTGCTATTTTAAAATAAATTTTTGCACTTTTACCTCTTGGAACTTAACCTCTTTGTTTTTCGTTTTTATTTAATGTTGATCTGCAGGTACCCTTCTTAGCATATCAGTCTTCAAAAAAAAAAATCTTCAATTCCCTGCAATCAACATTTATTTGGAACAGATCTATGGAATGAGATATGGATGCAGAATCAAATTGGCTACAAAATGGAATTAGCTACAGAACATGATAAAGATGAAATATGGTTATGGAACATGGATTCGAAATAAAATGAAAATGGATTGTAATGAAAAGAGAATGGAATATAACAGTGAAAGGGAATGAAAGTGAAGTGAGGTGAAATGAAATGAAATGAATTTCTAGATTAGGCACAACAAATGAATGTAGCTTTATGACACTACTTATTATAGAAAGAAAATACAAAATATAGGATGTCAGAAATCCTTGATTTTCACCCTGTATTTCCTATATAAGTAAGCCAATGAACAATTGGTTTTAAGACTTATATATCTTATTTATATATTATTTTTTTGTTTTTAATTTTTATATATTTATATACAAGAAAACTAAGCTATGGAGAAGAAGAATTCTTCTTCACCAACTTCATCTTAGTGATATCTTGGAAAATTCTTACAAAATCATCCCTTGAAATTGGCTTATGATATATCTTTAACCGATGACCATTTATAAGAAGAGGTACATTTCTCTCATCTATTGTCCTTATTCTCGCTGCTCCATTATTAAAGACTTCTTCAATATCATATGGCCCAAGCCAATGAGTGTAAAACTTCCCTTGAAAATCATTGAATTTTGAATTGAACAAAAGTGCCCAATCTCCTGCTTAAAACTCTTCTTCTTGATGTACTTATCATGCCATTTAGCCCTTTGCTGTTGGACTAAACTTGTTCTTTGAACAGCATCCTTCTTGATTTCATCAAGCTCATTAAGTTGCTCCAATCTATGTTTTTTTGCTTCTGACAAATCCAGTCCCAATTGGACTACCATCTTGAAGGTTATGATTTGAAACTCTATAGGGAACGTGAATTGCTTCCCATAAACAAGATCATAGGTAGTATGTCATGTTGTGTTCCTCCATGTAGTTCTATAGGCCCATAAGACTTCAGGAAGCCTTTCTTCCCAATCTCTTTTGTGTAGATGTACAGTCTTAGTGAGAATTCCTTCAATCACCTTATTGGTAGATTTAGCTGGACTGTTTGCTTGTGGATGGTAAGGAGTACTGACTTCCAATGTTTTATCTTGTATTCTTCCACAAGTATTTCCACTATTTTATATGTAAATTGAGATCCTTGATCTGTCGCTATTTCTCATGGAACACCAAAACGAGTGAAGATGTCCTCAAAAAAAAAATTAACTACAGATTTCTCATTAGCAAAAGGTAATGCTTTAGCTTCTACCCATTGGTAACATAATCAATGCATACCAAAATATACTTATTTTGTTTAAATGAAGGATTAATTGGTCCAACAAAATCCAAGGCCCATTTTTCAAAAGGCTCAATAAGTACTTGAGTTTGTAGTGGCATTTCATCTGAAGGAGAAGGTTTCCCTGCTCTTTGACAGTTGTCACACCTTTTGACATACTCTTTGGCATATTTGAAGATGGAGGGCCAATAATATCATAAATGAAGGATTTTATAGGCTGTCCTCTTGTCAACAAAGTGTCCACCACAAGGTTCATCATGGCATGCCTCAAGAATTTCAAGCATTTCATCTTCTCGAACACATCTTCTCATCATGAGATTTGCACCTGTTTTATACAATTCATTAGTAATCCATGAGTAATTTTCACTTGTTTGGATGATTTTTCTTTTCTCCTTAGGAAACAAATGTGAAGGTAATTTTCCTATGACTAAGTAATTAGCAATATCTGCAAACCAAGGGGTTTTAGTAGTTACTGCAAAAAGATATTCATTAGGAAATTTATCTTCAACTAGAGTGTTATATTTGATATTTCAAATTCTAGACAAGAAATCAACTGTATTTTGTTTTCCAGGTCTATATAAAATAGTGATATTGAACTCTTACAGGAGTAATAACCATCTTGTAACTCTGCCATTAGTAATCAGCTTATTCATTAAGTATCTAATTGCAGAGTGATCTGTATGAACAAAGATTTCATAGCATGTTATATAATGTCTGGACTTGTTGATAGCATGAACAACAACTAAGAATTCCTTTTCAGTTATAGTGTAATTTAACTCAGTGGGAGTCAAATTCTTGCTTGTGTTATAGATGGCATAAGGCATCAAAACTTTTTGTCCTAATACAGCTCCCAGAGCTGTATTTGAAGCATTTGTTGAAATATGAAAAGGTAGTTTCCAATTTGGACCTCTTAAGATGGGTCACTCAGAAATCTTTGCTTTCAAAGCCTCAAATGCCAACTGGAAATCAGGATTCCAAATGAATTCACAATCTTTGGTGAGCAATTTGAAGAATGGTGATGCTATTTTATTGAAATTTTCTATAAACTTTCTATAATATCTTGTGAATCCTACAAAACTTCTAACATCCCTTTAACAACTTGGAATTGATAATGTAGAGATGACTTCAACTTTAGATTTATCAACCTTAATTCCATCTCCTAAAAAGTTATGTCCTAATACAATCCTTTCTGTAAACATCATTAAACATTTTTCATGGCTTAGTGAAAGGTTTGCTTCCTTAGATATTTTAAGAACTTTTTCCAAATTTTCTAATGCTTCCTCAAATGTATTCCCATAAACTGTAAAGTCATCCATATATTCCTCTACACAATCATGTATCAGATCAGAAAAAATTCTTAGTACTGCTCTTTGTAACGTTGCAAGTGAATTGCATAATCTAGAAGGGAGTACTTGGTAGGCATAAGTTCCCCATGGGCAGGTGAATGTGGTTTTATCTTGATCTTCAAGTGCTACCTGAATCTGATTGTAACCACTAAAACCATCCAAGAATGAGTACTTCTTACCTATTAATGTATCTAATACTTGATCTATAATTGGAAAAGTAAAATTATCTTTCAGGGTAGCTTTATTCAATTCTCGATAATCAATACATACCCTCCATTTACCATTCTTTTTGGGCACAATCACTAGAGGAGAAACCCACTGGCTATCTGAAATTGGGTAAATAAAATTTACATTTAGCAATTTTTACAACTCTTCTTTCACAATTTCACTAAGATTTGGATTCATCCTTCTTTGAGGATGTCTGATAGGTTTACAATTTTCCTCAATGTAGATGTGATGTATACAATTCTTAGGACTAATTCCTTTCATGTCAGTGTATTCCCATGCATATGCAGAAGAATGTTGTTGTAAAGTTTTGATTAGCTTTTCCTGTTGTAATTTTTCCAAGTTATTGTTTATGTTCAATGTTTTCCCTGGAAAGATTTCAACTGTAGAGCTACCAAATTCTTCCATAGAATAAAGAGACATCTACCTAGATGAAAAATATTCAATATTAGATTTTTCTTGAAACTGATCATGTTCATATTCTGGAGATGATTCAAAATTTTCCATTGTATTTAAGATTTGACTATCTTCACTAATGTTTGAAATAGTAAAGAGATGCTGAATATCATTTTAATCATCAATCCATTCTTTTTCATCTATATATGTGATTGTTCTTGATGGAGGATATAAACTGAATTTCTTAGTTGAATTACCATTAGAGATATACATATCACCATATCTACATCTAATGAAAGCATCAGTTGTAGCCAGCCAAGGTCTCCCCAATATAAGTGGATGTCCTCCTAGATTTCTCTTTGGGGTTAGGATCATAAAATCAACAGGGTACTCCCAAGATTCTAAGGATACTGACATATCTTCTAACACACCATCTCGATTGATTACAGATTTATCTGCCAATTGCAGTAATGTAGGTGTATAAGGAAGATTGGGAAGCTTGAGTTGTTCCATGGTTTGTTTGCTCATGATGTTTATTGCTACTCCTAAGTCAATCAGTGTATTTGGGATTTCAACTCCATTGACATGTGTTTTTACAACTGGACTTCCTAGATCTACATACTTTTGTATGGAAAATTTTCCCATCATTATGTCTGCTAATTTTCCTTCTAGCTGAATTATTTTTACTTCTTTTGTTTTTCTTCTTGGTTTCTTCATGCTCAACTCTTTTATTGTTTTATATAGAATTTTATTCTCCTTAATAGCTTGTAACAAAGGGATTTTTATATAGACATTTTTCAATTCATCTAGAAAAGCATAATTAGGCAACATAATATGCTTTTCTACCCCTCTATCAACTTGTAATCTTTTTGGAAAAGGAGGTGTAGATGCGGATACTGGTTGTTGCTCTATGATAGGAGTTGAGTTTATTGGTTCTTTCTATTTTTCATTTTTAGTATTCTGGTTTTGAGGATAAGTTCCTTCAAAACTTTTATTTTGTTGTAGAGAATCTTCCTCAGAATTGTCTTGTTCTTAAATAACCACAGAAGGTCTTTTTCTTTTCTAATATCGTACCAGATCTCAATTGGACATCATTGAGATCTAATGTAGTGATCATGTAAGTTGGAAATTTTTTTCCTTCCACCATATAGGTATTCTAAGGATTTTTATTGTTGGGGTTAAGTAATGGTTGGGCATGTAACTGATTTTGTCTTTGTGGAAATAGCAATTAAAGTTGAGGGTTTTGGTTTTGAAGTTGGGGTTGTTGATTTTGTTGAGGAATTTTTTGGGGAGGATAGTTTGGATATGATGGTGGATACTGATAGTATGGAGAGAATATTCCATAAGTATGTTTCATTCCTTGAGCCCCAGGTTGAGTTTGAGATTGAGATTGAGGCCAAGGTTGTTGCCAAGAATTCCAATTTGGAGGGGGCTGCATATACATTTGGTTGTTAAAACCCTAATTTTGTTGCCCTTGCCAAGGTCTTCTAGAGACAAAGCAAAGAGATGTTGTTGGATTTGAAATTGTTTCCTCTTGAAAAATAGCCTTAAGACTAGGGATTGAAGGAAAACTTTTGGTCTCATGGTTTTCTAAACAAATCACACAAGTCTCTATGACTTTTGCATCTAAAGGGCATTCTCTTAAACTGTGCTTCTTTCTGCTTTTGGGACAAAGAATAGCCAAAGCATAAGTTTCGGTTTTCTACTTGTTTTTTAACTTAAAGGTGTCTATCTGTTCATTAAGGCTCCCTAGAATATCTGTTTTATATTCATCAAGCATGTTTCCAATTTCTTCCCTACTCACTGATCCAGTTGCAGATTTATTCACCCTAACAAGAGAAGGATCTCTTGGACCTTTCCTATTTTTGGATTTTCCTCTTGAGAGATGAACACATAATTATTCAATGTCACTTAATGGGAGTTGAGAGATATCTCCCTTCTCCATCATGTTAAGGATATCTATCCACTTATTTCTAATGGCTTTTAATAAAAGAGTTGTAAAAGTATCTTCATCTAAGTTATCCATTTTTGCTCTTTTTAAGTTATAGTTGATTCTCTAAATTAAATCCTCTAAATTTTCATCCTCTCTTTGCATCATTTTGAACACTTAATCCTTGTGATTGATAGGCACGTAATAATAAAAATACCTATCCAAAAACACTTTCTTCATGTCATTCCATGTTCTAATGGACTAAGTAACCAATCCCATGAATAATTTTAAAGAAAATCCTTTCAACGTTGAAGGGAAAAATTTGAGTTTTTGAGAGTCTTGTAAATAATCATAAGTTCTTCACATGACTTCAAATTCAAACAAGATGTTTTCAGGGTCTTCACTTTTTAATCCATGAAAATTTGGGAGGATAGAAGGTGAAATATTTTTCATTTGTGGCATCTGTTTCTGCATCAACTATAAGGAATCCAAAAGAATAATCAACTTCCCTATTTCCTCTACCTCTTCCATTATTTCCTTTACCTTATCCATTATTTCTTCTACCTCTTCGTCTACCTCCTCCTCCTCCAAACAATGATAATTCTCCATCCTCTCCTTCTTCTGCCATTATAGTTTTTCCAGAGTCAATATAAGATTCAACCTACAAGGTTAATTGCTCTTCCTCTGGTTCCTCTATTAATGGTATGTTGAAGAGAGGTTTTACTTCTTCTTCGCCATTAGTTATTCTTATTTCTTCAACTAAAATATGTTCCCCTGTGGAGGTGAAAAAGGATACTCCTTCTATTGGAGATCCAAGATTTTCCTCCTCTAGGACTGCCTCAGTAGATGAAGTAGGAGATCCTCTAAATTGAATTTCTGACCTTAGAACTTCAGGAGGTCTATGGCTAGGAATATGAGCTTGACATGGAGGTGTATCTCTTCTTCGTCTTGGAGTAGGTGGTGTTGTAGGAATTGAACTCCTACCTCTAGCTATAAATCTACCCCTAGAATCTCTTTCTCTATGCATATCAATTTTTTTTTAATGTAAGAGATAAGGTTACCTAATTACACCTTCCCAAAAATGGTGCCAAAATGTTTAGGCAATTTAGTGTCCTCAATTTCTTGCATGAATTATCAACCGAGGTTTGTATACTGATGAAGTGTGGTGCACTATATGTTCTTAGTTAATTTTTATCTTACTTCATTGTTTTATATTTTTATGTTTGTTTGGGGGTTTTCATTCTTTGCTGTCTAAGAGTATACAATCTATGAGATATTTACATGGATATAATGATTTTTTAAAGGAAGGAGAGGTTCCTAAGTTAGTATAATCTCCTAAAAATGGACCAAGAATCATTTTTAACTAGTTAAGGCCTAATAAGAAAAAAAAAGCATCTATCTTATCGGCCATTTAGTCCTAATCCATGGATCTAATTCTTAAAACCAAAAGTAATACTGATGCAGAAGGTAATTCAATAATTTCTTTCATTTAGCCATTCAACCATTCAATTTTGGAACATGATAGAATCAATCTCCTTGAAATGATTTTTTGGAATTTCAAGTGATGCAACTGAGTAATGACCTGAAAACATAAAATAAAATATGACAATTTGTAAAACTAACAATGTGTTGAGTAAGATCAATCACTACATGAATTAGATATTCAACCAATTAAGTTATAATTGTCATCATTTCGAAATGGTTTTGAGAACATCTATTAATATAGCTATTTGATAGTTCTATGCTAAGAAAATGAGTAATCAAAATAGTAAGAAGCTAAGAAACTGTATATTCTCATTACTTCATTTTCCATTCAATCATTTCTCATACAATATATCAGAAGAATAAGACTTGCACAGTTGTGATTTTTATCCTTACACTCTTGATTACAAACTGAAATGAAACAAAAACTAGAGAAAACAAACTTGTAGAGAATAGAATAATAGAAATTAAAATGAAGACAACAAGTGAAAAACCTCCTTCGGTGCAAGGGCCCTCTACAACTGATGTGGTTGGATAACAACTAATTAAAGATGCACTTTTAAACCACCATTGACAAAACAAAATTTGTATTATCAACAAAACAATGTCTGAGCAGAGTTTTTAACAAAAGCTTGTAATCCCTTCTAGCTTCTAACTACTTCTCGGTCTCACTTAACCAATATTTATAAAAAAAAGCATAACCTTCTAAGAGAAAATATTGTTATAGGTGGCTTGATCTGAATCTATCATTACTATTTATAAGAAGTCATGCTATAAGTGGCTTAACTCAAATTGTAATAAGACTATTAAACTTCTCATCAGCTACAGGTGGTCTGATCCGCATTAACTCCTCCACTATTGATCAACTACAAATGCCTTAATTTGCATTAACTCTTCAACAAAACTGTTAGACTCTTGATTAGCTATGAAAGAGAAAATCAAGAGTCTTATTGCTACTAGATAATGTATTTGACTCCATTTTTAACCATGACTTTAGGTATGATTTTCTATCGATCTGGACCGAGTGAGTAGGATAGAATCCATGTGGAGATGATTCTAGAGATTCCCATGTGGCCCAATTCTTCATTTGACACATGTAACCTGCCAAACCATGAGAGTAGCTATAGAACCACTGTTAGCTACAGAATAGGTTGCATTCTGCAGCTAATTTGCAAAAATCTATTAAAATAGAAAGAACATGAAAATATAATATGGTGATCATTTTAATGCTTTTCTAAGACAAAATCTAGCATTTATCATTGATTGGATCTGTAGTCTTGTGAGAAATCAAGAGAAAAAGGTGAGAACAAATGTCAAGGGGAAGGTAATTTTGAGGTTCAACACTTTCCACTTATCCATGAGTAAATGAGTTAGTTAATAGAAGTAAAGTGGGCTCCTATTTTCTAGGAGTGTGGCCATATGAAACAAGCAAACACATGCATGCATTCTAGAAAGGTGCATGTATTCATGCTAAAGGAATGCATTCAAGGAGGGCACGATTTTGATATAAAGGAGTGCGCTCAAGGAGGGTGCACTTTTTCAGCTCGAAGAAGTGCACTCAACACAAGAGCAAGTATTCATCATCTTGAAGTGAACTTTTGCCTTAAAAGTTATTTTTCTTGATTTTGTGATATTTTGTGTAATTTTTGTGTGTGTGCATGGCAAAAAAGGTTAGTTTCTAAGTCAAGAAAAAGTTATGGGTTCACCTGATAATGGGCTAGATAACGCAAGTGCTTCTAAGGGTTAGGTGATGACACTTTGGAAAAATTGAATTACGAGGATGCAACACTTAGAAAATAAAATAAAATAAAAAAATCAAACAATGTGACAATCGAAGGGGACTTGAAACGACAGTTCATGGAGTCTCCAAAATAGAGTTAGGAAAAAAAATTGGAATGTCATTGTCGTTGATCTAGGGGACTAGTAAAGTTCTAAAATTTTAGATTGCTTAAAAGTGCTTAAAACCTATGCCAAACCATATATCTCGATGACCTAAATCCAAGGCAACTTGAATCGCTCAAAACCAATATCGTATGCTCCCGATATCACATTTTGAGAATTTTCGGAAACAGGTAAAACAATTGTAGATTTGATGTAGGACTATTGACTAGGCAATCCATATGCTGACTGGGAAGTCTGTACACTAAATAGGCAAGTTGACTGTGTTTCTTGGGCCAATGGCAGGCTTCCAAGTGGCCTCATCAAATTTGTCGAATTTGTTATGCTTTTTATTGGTCGGGTTTGTGGTTTGTTGGCCCAATGGATGGGAGCCAGATGGACAAATGGTGGGCAGCCACATGGCCTCCAATTAGGAGGAAAAATTTTACTATGTCTGAATGGACCTCTAGGTGAATCAAATAGAAGACCTATGAACTAGCACCATAAATCTCTACCGCAACGCCATGGGTGTGATTTAATCATTGTAGTGACACATTTCTATTTAAACTTTGTGCTTTGTAGTGTTGGGGAAAGGGGTCGGGGCTAAGCCCTAACCCCTCGTGACCTCACCACCCAGAAGACCGTAGGAATCAAGATTCGAGGGCTCGGGATTAGTCCCGGCCCAAGTTTCCAGCTCCCATAGGTTGTAACCACTGGACCAAAGCACCAATAGGTGGGGGTGGAAGAATGGGGACCATCTGATGCTCACGACACCCACATATGACCAATGGAAGCCATAGTAGAGGGCTCGATGAATATTTTTGCAATGGGTGCGGAAAATGGGATAATATTTGGGTTTTATGGCACTCCACAAAACCACTTGCCGACAAGCTTGGGGGCTATGTCAATGAGGGAAAGCGGTTAGCCTCATCCACTTGGAACATGGCCCCATGTGGCCCAATTTTTCTACCTACTGGCCTTATTGGGAATTTAAATGAAGCAAAAAAATGCACCTGAACCAACAAGAATATCACTAGAATCGGGCTAAATTGGCACCTCACACTCCCTGGAAATGCAGAATTTATAGATCCATTAGCAGTATAGTCCAGTTTGTAAAGAAGTCAGCAAGGAAAACTTCTAGATAGCATGACTTCTTCAGTTTTTGGCTAAATTGAGCCCAAGAGCCCAACTATGAGTTTTTAACTGCTCTAAAGCCACTAGAGACATAATTTTTACATTATGAGCACCTTAAATCCATGTAAACACAAATTTGAGCTTATGGAGTCCCAACATTGGAAACTAGACCAATAGATGTAGCCCAGGAGGGGTGAACTCCTTTATCATTTTTGTTGTTATGTGTTTATGATATGGTAAATATGTCTTTGTTTATGATGTTAACTAAGTTTTAAAACCACTATTTTTTGTGTTTTGCAAAGTGATCCATTGCCTAAAATACATTAAATTTTACTTGCAAATTTTTCCATCACCTTCAAGTTTGCATTACAGATCAATTTGGTATCAGAGCTCAAGGTTATTTTGAAGGTTTTTGTTTGCAATTGTTTTGTGTTGCTTACAAGGTTGAAGCTCAAAAGAGGAGAAGGAGAACTTGTGGATCCAAGGTCTCAAATTGTTTCAAGGAGAACACTCATACCTCAAGCTTCACTAGTCATGGCACATGAAGAAGGTCCTGAAGGGATGTCTAAAGATGAGAGAGCTTTCAAAAAAGATTTTTTGAAATTTATAAAATGTTGAAAGTTCTTTATGAGGAAAGGAACTCAAGGTTTCAAGGAGATATCTCAAAAGCTCCAATAGGAGATGAAGGAAAATGAGACAAACCTCTAAAAGGGAATGGAGGTAATGGTGACACGCCACCACCTTCACCTCCATCCTCATCCTCATATTCTTTTACATATTCTACACTTTCAAAAACACCTCCAAATTCTCTAAAAGGACATGGTAAAACTCCTTTGTTAAAGCTTGACATAAAGTTCGAATTTCCTATATATGAGGTAGATGTTGAGAAATTGGATAATTGGGTTTGTAAGGTTGAAGTGTATTGCAGGATACAAAGAATCAAGGATAATGATAACACAATTAAGCTTACTTCTCTTAGGTTGGAAAGTGCAACACTCATTTGGTGGGAGGCCAAAACTCAAGAGTACATGAAGAAAAGTGGTAAGGTTTTATCCTCTTGAATGATTTTGTTGTTGCAATAAGAAGACAATTTTATCCATTAGCATACATGTAAAAAACTATAATGGATTGGAAAAACTATAGGCAAGATAAAGGTCAAAATGTGCTCAAGAATTTAGGAAAAGAGCTTTGATTTTGGGTATAGATTTATCCTCCCAAGACACTCTACTTAAATACATTGCAGGTTTGCATAGTTATTTCAGACACACAATTCTCATGTTTAACCCTACAAAACTAGATGAAGTTTGTGTACAGAAAACTCATTTAGAAGCAAGAAGGAAGAACTTTTCTGAAGAAACTAGTGAGAAGTCATTTAAGTCTGGAGACAAAGGAAACGGGAAGTTCAAAGTCAAGGATAAAAATAATGCTTCAATCAAGAAAGAGGGAGAAAAAATCACATGTAATCATTTTTGAAAAGAAGGACATGATGAATACCACTATTGGAAACTTCATCCTGAGATGAGACCCAAAAAGTTTAATAATAGTGAGAAAGATAAGATTGTTGCAACTACACAATAAGGTCTAGGACTTGATTCCAAAGATGAAACAAAAATCATAGCCATGGGATTAAAAGGTAAGTATTCTATTGCAGGTACTAGTTCTTCTAGCAAGCCAATTGAAACTCAAAATGAAAGAGAAATAGTATAGTTTTTCCATATTAGAGTCATAACAAAGTAGATACTTTTTTTATAGTGGATCACAAGAAAAAATTATTTTAGAAGACATTGTAAAGACACGAAATTTGGAAACCATTCCTCATCCTAAACCTTGTCCTTTGGGTTGGGTATGTGACAATGCCAAATTGCAAGTGACAAGAAAGTGTATACTTAAATTTTCCATCACTACAAATTTTATTTATGAGCTAGAACTTGATGTGGTACCACTTGACAAATGTGGGATTGCCTTGGGAAGACCATACTTATATGAAAAGAATGCCATATTTCATTTTCATGAGAAAAAGTATAATTTTTTCAAAACTGAGATTGCGTATATTGTTAGAGCACATCGCAAGAAGTTGAATTTGTCTCTTGTAAATGTTGGACATTTAATGAAGAGGTTTGTAAATGCTAGTTATAATTCTGCATTGTTGATGATTAAACATAAAGATGCTGATGAATTTGAAGCCTTCCAAGAATGTGATGTAAGATTAAAATCTGATTTAGTTGAAGTTGTTAACACATGTGATAATATGTTTCAGTGATCTGACATGTTTCCTTCTAAAAGAGGAAAAAACATGAAGTTCAATTGCAACAAGATGCATCACTTTTGAAAAATGGTTTGAACAAGATTCCAGTGTTAGAGAATGCATGGATTAAGAGGCTACTTGAAAAAGATGACATTATTTCTAAAACATCTTCTTGTGGTTCTCCTAATGTTTTGGATTTGAAGAAGGATGGTGCATTGTGATGGTGATCACATTTTGTGAAGATTCAAGTCAAATAGAAGGCTAGAAATGATAATTATCATGTTAACCACAATTTTTAGCTTGGAGATGAATTAAGGCTTTGCATCAGAAAAGAAAAACTTGAAGGAAAAAAGGAATAGAAATTGAGAAATCCTCCTTTGATTGAAGACCCAAGAGAGAATGTTCAAATTCTTTCAATAGAAGTTTTATCTCCTAGATATCTTGAATAATTGAACCAAGATTCTATCCTTGATAGGAAAACAAAAACTTACAGAAGAAGGAATGGGAAGCACTTTCGTAATGGTCTCAAAGGTACAAAACCAAGAAAATCCAAATGGATTGAAAAGGGAAGGGTGAGGGAATTGTACTCTCACTTGTTTGTTAACTGAAAATAGACTTTTGGAGGTCCAAAAGCTTTTAGTTGGGAGGAGTGATTCAAGGGATCAGTAAAGTGCTAAAAATTAAAATTGCTCAAAAGTGCTCGAAACCTATTATAAAGAATAGATCTTGATGAACTTAAATCGCTCAAAATCGATATTGTATGCTCTTGATATTACGTTCTGACTATTTTCCCAAACAGGTAAAAAAAATTGCAAGTTGGATTTAAGATTAATGACTAGGAATTTTGTACATTGAGTGGGCAGGGTGACTCAATAATTTGAATGTGTTTCTTGGGCCAATTGCAGGCTACCAAGTGGCCTCACTGCATTGGTAATTTTTTTGTGTTTTTTATTGGTCAGATTTGTGGTTTGTTGGCCCAATGGATGGGAGCCATATGGGCCAATGGTGGGAAGCCACGTGGGCTCCCAATGGGAAGCAAAATTTTGTTATGACTGAATGGGTCTCCAGGTGAATCGAATACAGGACCTACAAACTAGTAGCACAACTCTCTACCACAATGCCATGGGTGTGACTTAACCATTATAGTGGCACATTTCTATTTAAAATTATGAGGCATATTGTTGAGGGAAGGGGTCGGGGCTAAGCCCTAGCACCTAGTCACCTCACCGCCCATGGGACCATATGTAGTAGGAGTCAAGGGCTTGGGCATGCCCCAACTTAAGGTTTCAACACCCACAGGTTGTAATCACCGGACCAAAATGCCAATAGGCAAGGGTGGAAGAATAGGGACCAGCCCATGGTCACGATACCCACATATGACCAGTGGCAGTCACAACAGAAGGCTCGACATAGGTTTTGTGATGGGTGTCAAAAATGGGATAAGGTCTAGGTTTTATGGAACTCCATAAAACTACTTGCCAATAAGCCTAGGGGCTATGTCAACGAGGGCAGGCAGTTAGTCCCAACCCCCAGCTGCATGGCCCCATGTGGCCTAATTTTTCTACCTACAAGCCTTATTGGGCATTTAAATAGAGCGAAAAAATGCATCAGACCAATGGGAATCTCACCGACACAAGGATAAATTGGTGCTCAATGCACCCTATAAATGCGGAATTCGTAGAGCCATTAAAAGTATAGTCCAATTTGTAGAGTTATTAGTAGGGAAAACTTCTAGAGAGTATAACTTCTTTACGTTTTGGCCAAATTGAGCCAAACAAGAGCCCAACTGGAGGCTTTTTACTATTCTGAATCCATTGAAGACATAAATTTTACATTCTGAGCAGCGTAAATTGATGTAAACACAAATTTGAGCACTTAATGAAAGCGGACCAACATTGGAAGTTGGACCAAGATATGTAGCTCGGGAGAGGGGTGAACTCCTTTATCATTTTCATTGTTATGTGTTTCTGATATGGTATATTTGTCTCTATTTATGCTATTAACTAAGATTTAAAACCATTATTTTATGTGTTTTTCCAAGTGATCCATTGCCTAAAATACATAAAACTTGCAATTTTTTCCATCACGTTCAAGTTTGCATTACAAATCAGTGGCAGCGACAACACTTGGTGACACACTGGGAGAACACCAACGTCTCTAATATGGTTTTATTTATGCATGAAGTTTCAATTACCAAGAATTATTGACCCAATAAGTGATTTACCTTGGCTTCTTACTCTACCCGGTTAAATAAATAGTTTTCTTCATTTCATCACTCGCCATAACACAACATAAAGAAAGCCATATCATGATCCGTTCGATGAAAGTAAGGGTAATAATAGCATGATAGGATAAAAATAACTATAGTATAAGTTTTACATCTTTGTTGTTGCTCCACTACCAGTAAGCCTGGATATTACCCCTGCGAAGTCACTTTAGGAACACAAGTGTTTCTTTGTTTCTAGTGAGCACGCACAATAGTTCGATGAGGTCACTTCCTTTACCTGCCTGTGCATAAATTCTTTCCCATATTTCTACCTTTATTTTCTTTCACTTTTTTTTCATGGAACTATTCTTAGACACTTATTTATTTTTAACGGGTGAGAGGGATCTTGACTTATTGAGAAAAAAATAGGTTTCTCCTTTAGAGATAGGTTTAAGACCCTGGATGCTTTGTTCGCTAAAAAATTTCCCTTATATTAATTTATGCAGACAAATGGGAAAGAAAATTCTATTAATAAATAAGACTGAGTTCAAGAATGAAAATCCTAAAAAGATATGGGCATCATTATTTTATTATAGTTTCCTGGATGAAGGATCATGTTTTCCACCTAAAAATAATCGACTTGAAAGGTGTAAACCAAATCAAAGAAGAGGGTAACAGATGAGCCATGGATTGCAAGTTACCACAAATTTCCTTTTGTAAAATATTATCCAGATCATCTTGAATCTCAAAGACAAATTTATTCAAGGACTAATAAAATTGAAAAACAAAGCAAGGGAAAGTAAAGTAAAACAAGAATGTAATGAATCTAACTAAATGAAAATCATCCTATCCTAAATTAAATTGCATAGGGTGGGGTCATGTGAAGTGGAATTTCCAATGCAACCATAGAAGTTGCACCCAAAGTTGGAATCGAAAGATGTGATCGTGTCCAAAATAAGGTACAGTGCAGTGAAAAAAAATAAACAACACAAACATTCATACTCACAAGTAACAACAAAAAGTGCAATTGCAATGGTGTAACACACTTAACTACTTTATTGAAAGAAAAACTTCACAACAAAAATGATTATTAGGTTCACTACCTTATAAGACTTTATTAAGCACCTGCAATTATAGGCCATGGGTCATAGGTCCTGACTGACAAGATTCCTTGAGGGAATATGCAATTGGATCATGGAAACAATCTCTAGGAAAACATTGACAAGAAAAATTTGATTAAAGACAAATCCATATCGAAAGCAACATCAACAAGTTGATCACAATCCATGTTGTTATGAGATTTTAATTCTCCAATGGATGACACAGAAGGTAGGTTAGATCGAAATATTTGACATTTATTAAGATCACTGTTTGTTTCCATATCACAAATTAAATATTTGCTTCAAGTAGGATGTAGTACTTGAAGTTAAATAGTCAAATTAAAATTTCTTCCTTGAGGGTTTAAAATTTTAACATGAAGAAAAGGATAATCCCTCAAGAGAGAGTCTATATCCCATGAGTTGACATTTATGACAAGGTTTCACGAGAAAAGTTGAAACTGGCCAAAATCCCAAATACTATCTAGATGATAGGAACTTGACATGACCATCAGAATAGGTTGAAGTGTCTTAATCACATGAATTACCTTTGAATTCTGACAAGATTGAAAATTAGATTGAGAAAAAATGGTCAGTTTCTTATCCAAACAAGAGTCATCATCTAAATGATGAGATTCATAAGGAAATTCAGGTTGATCAAATAGATTTTCGAGGTTACCACAAAATCCTCAATAATAAGCATGTAATATTCTTGATCAAAAGGAGCCATCTATGGAAGAAAGTCTTCAATGATAACATCAGACTCCATTTGAATCTTTCACAAATCTGAATCTTCTTGTGGGAACCAAGATTCATCCATGAGACTTGAACAATCATCACCATAAAATTCATAAAAAAGGAAATCATGAGGTTCATGGTTGTCCAAGGATTCAATTTGTCTAAGAGGTTGAGGGTTAACATGAGAAATATCAAGAATAAAAGATAATATATTGATAGGATCAGACAAATCATCATTAGGGGAAATATGTGAAATAAAAATCAACTCTTCATCAACAAATTGATCTTCCTATTTACTGATCAGTTCAAGTTCAAAACACAGAACATCAAAAGGAAGAGGACAAGGAACATCAGATTCATCTTCAAGATGTTGAAGTTCCTTTTGAATAGGAGAACATAATGAATCTAATTCGAAATATTTTCTTGGCATCCTGACTAAGAAACAAAAATTTTCATCCAAGGTTTTCCAATCCACATCCTCATCCAGAAATTCATAGCAAAGGTGAAGGAACATGTTAACAAAATTTTCAAGAGACTCATTTGATTCCATTCTAAGTTGATCAATTTCATTAAGGACATCTTGATATTCATATTTGTAAAAAATGTGATGAATCTCATTAACGAAATGCTTAAAAGATAAGATAGAATCAGTGGGTAGATAATAACACCATTTCTTAGCATGATAATCCAATGTAAGGTTACACAACCTTGCAAGCATTTATTCAGAAAAAATATCGCTTGGAAAACAAAATTAAACAAAATCAATTACATAATCAAGGATAATTGTTGTACCATTTACATCAAATTTCAAATGTGACAAGTTATATGAAAATTCCATGGGGAGGGAAAGATCTAAAACTTTAGAAAAACACCTTGGGATTATCACCTTGGATGAAGCCATTAAAGGTAAGAGATTAAAATAGACTTAATAAGGTCATTTGTCATATGGCCCTCCTTCTAGCACCAAAATGTTGACAATGCTAGATGTCACCAACATGTAAGGGGATCCCCCCGATGTGAAGTCCCAATTAGACCTCACACCATTTGGTGTAGGAGTCCCATCCGACTGTATGGTCTCACCACCATTGGAAAGGTTTGAAATATGTGCCTTGGTTCAAAAGCACATACAATAGATCGTAACACCTATTTGGTGCAACAAGTATGTAATATTTATGAGATACCAAATATAAGGTGCACCAGGAACTTCCACAACTAGTAAAGGAAAATGAGCCTCCAGTTAGGGAAGTAATACTATTATCCTAAAGGGGGACCCAAGAACAAAGATAAGGCCTTGTTTATTACATGTATATTATTCCACATAATAACACAATCATGAAAACATAACAACACCTATTCAATAGTAACCATATCTAAGTAACGAAATAGTTCATTAAACTTATTATGTAATTAAACCAATATATACCGTAAACATAACAAGAATATTTCTACTACATCCATGATATAATGAGTGAAGGGTTGTTGGCTCATAGAGCTTCTGATTATGAATGAAATATCCCAAGTACACTATTACATAGATGAAACACTAGATCTAGTAGCGGAACATGAAGCCACAAATTTCTTATCCAAATGATGATCTATCTACTATGTAATATGAGAGAAGCCAAGGTAATTCTCCAATAATCCAAGCCCTTATCTTGAGTATGAGGAGTTATTTATAATAAATGGCAATGACCTTTGAGTTTCCTCATGAATATTCAACTCCTATGAATTTTCATATTCTAGACATGACCCTCTACATTCCATATGTGCCTTTTCACATTTCACATGTGTCTCTTGGACTTCATTACATACAACTTATTACAAAATACAAATTACATATGAGATGGTGGCTATATCAGACAAAACTAATAATAGGACAAAGTCTTAATTTAAAAATCATTTTCTTCCTCATGGAGATCATTAGCGATTAATGTGTTCCATGCTATGAAATCCATAGAGATGAATTTGACATGAACCAACAAGTATGTTTCATACACATCTTCAACTTCAATGCCTCTATCAATATGGTCTTCGAGATTGATTGTACATTATTCCATATCCATGACAATTTTATGTGAGCTTTAACTAGTGCAATGGCATATTATAGAATAATGTCTTTAGTGATATCCAAGCCTTCCTATTCTGATGCTTGCCTGATCTGTTTTATGTACTTCTTGATATCTTGGAAGATGATTTCCCTACCTATGATTTCTTCAAGTGATCCTACTGAATGCATCCCATGTTTTTGTGCTAGAGACTTCACACCATTATGTAGACAACCATAAGAGGAAATGGTGTTAGTCACCTATTCTCCAATATGATTATAATTTTTATAATGGAGTCTCAGTTGCACTCAGTTCATTTTAGTGGAAACCCTCTCCTTTCTAACCAGTTGTGGTGGAAAATTCGAGTATTTGGCAACCCATTATTGGAGTTGATCAACTACTCTACTTGCCACTTTCAGGAGCTTCAAGACTTTTTGTGCATTCTTATGGATGCCAAGAAGAGGAGACACCACTTGTTGTAGAAGTATCACCTCATCATATAATCGTGCCATGGTGTCCTCGATTGGCCCCAGTTCCTCATCCATGGCTGACTTCCATTCTACAATATTAAATTTATGTGAAGATAATTATTTATTTTCCACAACAAGGTGTTCTTCCTGTTTCTTCAGTGCAACTAGGTCTCTCCTTAATCCTGCATTTTCATTCAACTTATATTTAGATTTGTCATGTGATGACGCAACAAAAACAACATTTGTCACCATGATTGCCCTAGGATTCCTTCTAGTATTGGAAATTATGACCTTCTCTATAGATATTGAGACTCGGTTCTGAGGATCATTGAGGAATTATGTTCACCTCTACTGCATGATCCTATTCTTGAGCTATTAAAACATGACATTGCACACATCCATGACTTTGTCCTTAGGTGGATGTGTGATTCCCATTTCACCAAATAAGAGATGACCAACCATGAAAGGAGGTTATTCTTGAGAACCTAGTTCATCATCTATGGGTTAGATGGTATCCTCTTCCTCCAACTCTTCTTCTATCTCCTAAGTGAACTGCGCTTCCTCTAGTCTCTATACTACTTCTTCCTCCTGGGACTACCTTTGTTTTTCCTCTTCTTATCTCCTTCTTTCCTCTTCTTCTTCATGTTGCTTCCTAAGAAACTCATCATGCTTCCTCTTCTCTTATTCTTCTAATTCTCTCCTATATTTTTCATCTTAAAAAGCTCTAATGTTCAAAGGATCAACTTTCCATTTCCTGCTACTTTCTCTTGTTGAATCATACTTTATCCTTTTCCTAGGAGCTACTCTATTTGCTTGAGGGGTTATCTTTTGTGCCTCTTATACCAACATATCTTAATCTCATGGATCTTTGGGGGAATGGGTCTCTAGTATTAGATGTATCTTTCTAACTGCATTGTACTATTTCTTCATCTTTCCATCTCTTGCTGTAGACATTGATGAATATCCCCAATTGAAACTGATCCTTTCACAATGTTTCCTATACACTCTCCTGGGATCATATCCATGAAATTCCTTAACTATGAAGTGCAAGGAATCCACCTCTTATATTTTTGTAGTTTTCACCTTGTGTCTCTTCAATTCATATAATATGATCCTCAAAGGGAAGGTGGGCCAAGGGGATTTCTTCATCCTATGGAGGACTCTTTACAACCCTTTTTCCAACTGATATGATAATTCTTGTAAGACCACTTTATTGATCACATATCATGGCATGAGATGAGGGGAGATATGACATTCAAAATAGTTGATACATGTACCGTCAGGCACTACAAACAAATCCAAAATATCATGTAGTGACTCCTTCACCTGGTCGTTCATGAATAGAGTATCGATCTCATATATCATATGCAATATGACTGCAAATCATTTCCCTACTAACCTGTCGTATGCACCTCTAAAGCTTGATTGTGACAACACTTTGCAGTCGAAGTAGGCTAGAAACTTGTTCTGGAGGGTCTAGTTCTACTACATTGCTAGGAAAGTATATCGTACAAAATTCCATCTAACAAAAATACATAAATATAAAATTCTTGTGCCTAGATTTCCCTCAAATATGCCTTTGCCTTCCCCACATGATGCTCCATCTCAAATGATAATATATCTTCCCAATTACAGATCTTACCATGGGTAACCACCAGTTTAACATATATATCCAATTTTCTTCAAACACCTCAATGTTCTTTTGCCCATGCAACCAAAAATACATAGCAATGAGATACTGATATACATCCCTAAGAATCCTGATCAGGTAAATTGTGGATGGGTGGTGGAGGAACTTAGTAGGATGTTGAAACCAAGATTTAATGGTGTCACTTGTGTCAAGATTGACCCATCTAGTGTAAAATATATTATTGGAACATTTTGTGGGCCTAAGAATCTTATAGTAAGTCTGCATTTCTTCTCCATAGTAGGTGGTGATTTGACCACTACTTTCACTAGGAGCATGAGATGATAATCATCCATGTTTGTAAGAATCCACTCAATCATGTTTTTACAAGGGATGAATGGGAATGTGCATGCAATCCTATGTATCCTAAGCCACTTGATATTGACATATACTTCCAAATCCTCCAAGTTTTCTGTGAACCATTTCAACATGAATGCGTCTTTTATGTCATTCCATGTGACCTCATTCCATGTGACCTCAATAAACTTATGACCTCAATAAACTTATCTCTGAAGCACTATGTATCTGCATATATGGAAATAGTATGCTTTGTAATTTCAACTAATTCCTATGTTCTTTCCTATTAAGCTTCTTTGGAGACCACTTGTAGTAGGAGACATGGTTCCAATAAATGATGAAAGAGTAACAATACTTGTAGCTCGAACACCTATTTGTGGAAGAACACTCATGGCGACGATAATTAGCTTTATGAAATATCCTATCTATTACAAGCAACAAATTAGAAAATCATATTCAAAGAACCATTAACTGTAACTAAAAATGTAATCCTATCAATTACGACACATAACTACTTGCATGGGTAATAAATATGCATGCAAATGAGGGCACACTTCCAAAGCATGAACAATGTTCAAGGGTCATTCGGGGCTTTGAAGTGCACTCATGTACTCGAGCAAGAGAGGAAAAATATCAAGGGCACAGAGTGTACTAAAAAAGCATGAAGGATAAACATTCAGGCCTTTAAGGTGTGCTCATGTGCTCAAGGAAATTGACAGGGTGCATTGGTGCACTTTGAAGAGACGAAGGAATGAAGCTTTGATCCTTTAGGCCTTCAAGGTGCACTCATGTGCTCAAGGAGAAGGAGGTGGCACTGGCACATGCTAAAGGGATGAAAGGAAAACATTTAGGCCCTTGGGGTGTGATCATACACTCAAGGAGGGCATAATTCTTCGTGATGAAGGAGTGCACTCAAGAGGAAAACTTGTCTTTTCTGGTCAGAGTTTTCTAACGTAGTTAGGCTATGGGTTCCAGAAGTGATCTCTTGTATAGAATAGCTCAAGAAAAAGTACAACAAAAATATTATATGATATAAATGTGGAGAGGAAATATATTTTTATGGGTTTTGTTGTAATGATGATTAGAATTTGAAGAGTTAATGAATATGTAGAGTCACAGCTTCCAATAGAAAATTAACACTAGTAGAGGAATAAATGAACATAAACGCTACTAAATAAAATGAAAATAAAAGAAACAACAACAATGAAAGAAAGATTGACAAAAAAATCATGAAAGGAAACCAATATATTTGACATGAAAAACTTAGTTGGAATGCAGATCAATGAAGAGTTTCTTGATCCAAAGAAGTGTGCCCAACCTAGATGAGAATGATTATGAGAATGAATGTTTAATTGGTCTAATTTAAAAGAGTTTACATGCAAATACATCTCATGCATACTCATCACTTTTCGACGAGTGAATGAGTTAGTTAAGAGAAGTAGAGTGGGCTCTTATTTTCTAGGAGTGCACCCACATGCAACAAGGAAACACATGCATGCATTCTATAAGGATGCATGCCTTTGTGCCAAAGGGATGTGCTCAAGGAGGGTGCACTTGTTGATCATGAAGGAGTGTGCTCAAGGAGGGCACACTTCTTTATCCTAAAGGAGTGTTCACAACACAAGAGAAAGTATTTGTCATCTTGAAGTGCGCTTTTCCCTTAAAATTTATTTTTCTTTCTTTTGTGAGATTTTGTGTGTTTTTCATGTGCGTGTGTGTATGGAGAAAAAATCTAGTTTCTAGTTCAAGAAAATTTATGATTTCACCTAACCATAGGCTAGATAACACAAGTGCTTTTAAGAGTTAGGTGGAGACACTTTGGAAAAAATGACTTAGGAGGATGTGACACCTAGAGAAAGCATAAAAATAACTAACAAAACAATGTAATGACAGAAGGGGGGCTTGAAACTACAATTCATGTAAGCTCCAAAGTAGAGTTAGGAAAATAAATTGGAGGGTCATTGTCGCAACAATAATAACATCTTAAATAAAAAATGTATAGATCTATGATATTAGTTACACTAGTCTTCACACAAACGTTTATTTTGGAATAAAATACCTTAGGAAATAACTTTGATGTTTTTCAATGCAAGAAGGAATACCCATTTTTTTTAAATTCGTCTAATCAAGGGAAAGTATTTACAGAAACCTATTTATGAGAAGGAAATGTTGGCAATACTACATGCACTAAAGGCATGGTACCCTTACCTAATGGGAATACACTTCAAGGTAAAAACATATCACGATAGCCTTAAATACTTCTTGGAACAAATATTATTGTTAGAAGAGAAGCAAAAGTGGGCCACAAAGATGTTGGGTTATGACTTTGAAATCATCAACAAAAGAGGGGAGAAAAATGTTCTTTCAATGTCTAATAAAAGGGATGCATATATCGTTATTAGATTGTATAATGTCCATAGATGAGGTCTATATTTTAGTGTGGAAATGAAGGTTTCATTTATGAAGAGATCAATGTTCCAAGCAACACTCAACTTCAACGATAAGGATAATTTGGAAATTTACTAAGGGTTGAAGGATTAATTTATCCATAGCTATTATCGCTAATTAGTGGTTGATACACCAATTAATGACCTTGCTTAAACTCTAATTATGACCACACAATCTGTACCACATTTTGTATGTTATCTCTTTGGGGGATGACACTATTGAAAGGAGGTGCAAGGCAAGAAGGAAATCCTTCCCATTAATAAATGGAGAAATGTATGTTCCGAGAGATGGGACAAAGAAAATTTTGGGAGAAAGTGATCTGTCTCTATGGGATGAAAGCTTTAACATATCAAAATTGGAGAAACCATGTCCCAAGGGATGGAGATAGGTGTCCATAGTGTTATCACTCAGGTTGTCCCTAAGCTCCTGAAGGGATACGGACGAGGTAGCCACAAAGCAATCTTTGGATTGTAGGTTCTAGCCCACCTGTAATCAGAGAGGGCTCTCTCTTAATGATTTAGCTTTGTTGATGATGATTTTAGGCTAGCTATTGGGTTCAGTGGGTTTTGTTGGTGTTTGGGTGGAGGATAAATGTAAGGGGGATAATTCTAAGCAGAGAGGCAAGGGATTGTGTGATAAGTTTCAAACCATTGGGCATGGAGTCATGGATTGAGCTTTGCTATTGCGTTTTCTTGGTCACAAGAGGATCATAGAGCAGGATAGCTACTCATGAAACAATATCAATTTTTGAAAAGATGGGATGAAAGTCAGAGACAAAAGGAAGTTAAGGATCTTTCATCTACTAACAGAGAATGGAAACAAATGTATAATTATCTAGGAGCAATTAAGAATTCCTAACTAATCATTCATATGTGAAAGAAATAGTGTAAACATGATCATTTAAGTATGCATATTCATAACTATTCCTGGTGAAAACATATAGAAATCACAGAAATTGAGCATAGGGTGCTGCCAGGAAAATCCTAAACTATTCTTCTTTTTTGTAAATTCAGATGGTGTAACACAGATGGTAAAACAAACATGAAGAAAAACTAAAAAAAAGATAAGGAACACTTCTTGAGTCATGTAGAAACACAAGAATTCCACAGCCCCTCTTTGGCTAATTAGACACAACAGACAGTTTTCAGAATCCATGCATTTCAGTAGTCTTTGATTATAGAAGTTATCACATTTACAGTGCGAGTCTGTGCTCAAGGAAAATATCAACCCAACAAATACTAACCAACCAACCCTTCTTACATGCTTCAGGGTCGTATATATAGGCAAAATATCTAAAATTATTTATTACAACTGACCTAAACAGGTTTGCATGAAAAAGCTTTCTAAAACCTAACTTATGTTGGAATTCAATGCAAGTAAGTCTTTTTTGAGCTGCGCCAGAGGCAGCTGGATCAAAAATGAATTGATGTGATGTTCTCTATGACTTGGTGCAGTGGTTCTATAATAACTGTGCATTGAGTTCTGGTCCACTGATCTTCTGTGAGTTTTAATGTGCAGTCATCTATGTTGGTGAGCTTCGAATGGCTCTTTAACTGCTTTTTGACTTTCAAGGTTTTCGTTCAATGCTTCATTCACCTCAAGCCCTGAGAAGATATCCGCTAATACACTTTGTCGCTACACTGATACTCTTTGACATGCATTTTGGCTTCATATCTGCTCTAATAGTCTTTAACATCTTAACCGGGTCTCTCTCTGTCTTCTGCTATGATCAAAACTGCAAAATCTGGCCTTTTCTGCCTTTTTCGATGCAAAAATGGCCAAGGAATCAAAAGATTCCCTAAAGATTCTCCAATATGGCCTATTTCCCGTAGCAATGCGCGATTAGTGCTTCGCGTTAATCGTGCATCAAAAACTGCCTCTGCTTTTCATTCCGAGCTTCCGAAGCTTGACTTTTGCGCTTGCGAGTTTTTTCCTTTTTTGGCTGTTGACATCAACATGACATCAGTGGTATGGCAGGTGACGTCAGCATGATGTCAGCAGTGGGTTCCTGTGGTAAGGTGATTGTTGAAGAGGTAAATCCCCTCTACGGATAGAGGCGATCCCTACTAGCCCAAAAGGGTTCTAGCAACAATCAATCAATGCTACTCTGCAAGTTCCTAGTTGCAATCAACAAGTGGGTAATGGACACCTACTTGGATTCCAGCACTATGTTTGATGAAGAGATGCCACTCTCGCCCCTTCGCTCTAGCCGATCACAATCCTCCACTATCCTCGTGGGCGGACACCTGCACAAGCAAAGAGGAGACAAACACAAGCGTAAAATCTAGTAAAAGCAACCATACATCAGTCAGAAAGGATGTAATTCACATTAATCATTCATAAGACAAATGAGAATGGAACCATAATAGTAGTCATCTATCTTTTATTAATCAGAAATAGAGTAAGGTACAACCAATGTTCTGACGTTGATTCCTTCTCTAGAGGGTCCAGCCAGCACGTCTCATAAGCATTCACCCTTGAAGGTAGATCTCCCAAGTCAAAGAACTCTCTCTCTCACACAAGGCAACAAACTCATAACCTTCCTTAAGCTCTACAGCAATCCTCACACAACACACCAAATGCCTATTAAGAGCAGCACTAATGCACTATGAATTCCCCTATGTCAAAGTCTATCTGTTCCAAAACTAGCTGCTCATGGCAATGGTGAAGGCTTATATAGGAGGAGTCTCCACGAATAGTGAAACGATGAGCTTACCCCCAAGAAAAGTGGGTTAACAGGCGAACAGACATGCCATAGAAAGAATGGCAACCTTTACAAAGCCAACAACCAGGTCTAGAGTCATCTGGAAGGCTGGCTGTTAGAACAAACTCGCCCAAACAGGATCAGCGCGGGTGCAGAACTGGGCTGGCGCGCTGGCATCGCATCTCAATTACAGAAGAGGTCTGGTCAGCGCGATCTAATACAATCAGAGGGTGTGCTGTTTATGAAATTTGACCAGCGCGGAAAACCCGTGTGCTTCCGCGCTGGCAGCGCACCAGTTACACTGTCATCCACCAGTCAGCACGGTTATTTTAATAACAGTCGCGATGATCCAATAAACTTAGGCAAAGATAGTTTTTTGGCCATTTCAGAGAGCATGAGCATGATGGATTGATTTCATGACATAGTAGGGAGACTGACAAGGAGACAGTGACATTTTACTGTGTAACAGATGCCCCCTAAAGCATGAAGCCCAAGAGAGTGGGAGGGGTGAAATGCTTTACAAAACTGTTGGACCGGAACACCACCAGGAAGGACATGCACATAGATACAACTGATATTTCAATTACATGTAGTCTAGGCATGGGTGCAACCATCCAAAATACATACGAAGAAGGTCTGTGGTATGGACGCAGCCACCCAACTGAAGAGACCATGATGATAAGAGGTATTCTCGCAGCCATCCTAAAAGACTCAGGTATGGGCGCAGCCATCCGTCAATGAGTCATGTAATAATGATCCACAAAATCGCAACCTGGCCCATAATGGACTAGAACCAGGGTCTTGGGCTCCATCCAAACCCGAACAAAGTACAAGTCCAAACATGTGAATATAGGAGTCGAAGTCGAACATGCTTGAACATCGTCTGATTACCAACCGATGATGAAATTTGTTATCATATGCGAGAGGGGCCACCAATAATGATGATGGTCCTCAAGGTACTATAGGTACAATCCATGGCGTGCGAATAAATGAGTCGGTGTCGAACACCCGTAGAGTCATCCGATCAGAGGCCAATGATGAAAACCTCGCGTCGAACACGAAGAACCTGCCATTGAGGCATGTAGGCTCCAAGTAACTGGAAGGGAGTCCCTAGGTCACTTTCCTGGATAATGAGCTAAAGTCGACAGGAAGTGATCTTGTTGAAGGTGGGCCATAATGTTTCCCACATCATCGACACGAGATGGAAAGAGACAATATGTTTCGTGTGAAATATCAGAGGGAGGTTATACTCGCAGAGGCCAACTTCTCTTGAACATATCGGTGGCACCATGACGGATTTGGCAGTATTTGGGATCAAATGATCAGAGGTCATAATGAGAGGGCAATGAGCAGATGAAAGACCAAATAGGATAACCCAAACCCATGGAGGAAAAAGTGAAGCGAGATGAGATGTCCCCACCCAGACACGAATGCAAACAGCGCCATGTTCAAGAGCGACATACTGCCGATGACGACGATTATGATTCTTTATTTTCCCCACCATTCCTGGCGAGTACCCCAGTTATTTTTGGATGACAAGCTTGACGGGGATAGCATATGCTTGAGGGACGTCATTTCGACGGAGTCCAATGTCATTATGTTTTAACGAGTCTGACAAAGGAAGAACTCGGCGTCTTTTCTTGTTTAGAGAGTCTGAAAAGACAACGGAAAAGAAAACTCCAGGGGGGTCATTTTTTGTAAAGTTGTGTCTCTCGAGCTCGAAAAAGTATAAAACGATGCTCGAAAGAACCGCCCGATCATTACGATCGAGGAGTACTTCTCATAAGTAGTGACATCGATCTGAAAAAGTAAAAAAGTGATTGATATCACGTCGTTTCGTTTCCATTAACGAACCTGAAATGACAAGGGTCCGACAATCTTTTCATGCTTTATACGGTCGGAGAAAAGAGCTTAAAAATGAACACCTCTTGTTTAAGTTTAACGAGTCAAGAGGAACAACTCGACAATCTTTTCATCTTTAAACGGTCAGAAAAGAGCTGAAAGAAGACCTCCATTTTTATTCTCTTTAGCGAGTCAAAAAGGGAAAAAATACTCAGGAATCTTTTCATATTTTACGAGTCAGAAAAGAGCTTAAAGGTGACTTGGGCATGGGTTCATTTTTACACAAGCTTGAACCATGGAGAACTTTGCTTGGATTCGGTTTCATGTTTACACAAGCTTGAAACGAAAAACTATGCTTGTTATAAGTTCGCATGCCCCTAGCAT
>APFE031412616.1:161820-176520 GCA_000404065.3 Pinus taeda | reverse complement strand
GCCAGGCAGCACCATATGGGAGGCATAGGCGGTGACCCAAAAAGGCACATGGGATGGAAGGGGAGGGGTAGTCAAACAACTCCAATCGAAGGAAATGACCGAACTACTTGGTGGGGGAACCATATGGTTGCCCCCCTGCTCAGAAGGAACCGAATCGGAATTCTCCGGAGAGGCTGGGATGGGAAAACCATTATCAAGCTCAGGAGAATTTGATGAGACGAGAAGAACATGGGAATTTTTCTCTTCCGAAACAGAGTGGTCGACAGGAGGTGAACTCTAGTCGACACTCTTTCTGACCAATGGTTGGTCTGGAACAGGCTGGGCACAGCCAGGTTTGGGAAGAGGGGCCTGGACAAGAGAAGAATGTGAATCAATCTCATTGTCGGGAGGCGAGTGGTCTGCAGTTGCAGAAAGACGGTGATATCCAACAGGGAGTTGGGGCGAGGGAGCTGGGAGACTTTCCAAAACAGTGGAGGCTTTATCCATGAGTGGACAAAGGTGAAGGGGATGATTGCCTTCACAAAGTCTGTAGGGGATTCGAATCTTCCCTTTTCCCTTGCCATTCCCAACTGATGAGGTAGCATCGCCGTGAGCCGCAGAGGACGATGAGGGGTGGGCCGGATTGCGAGACCATACTTCTAAGATCCTGGGAATGCTGGGACAATCACGAAGAAGATGGTCCTCATTGCATAATTGGCAAGGAAACTTAACCTTCCGCGGAGGAGCGGAAAGGGGCCCGACTTCAAGTGTGCTCGAGGGAACAACAGTTGTTCTTGTAGCCTCTCCCTTAGGAGACTTCTTCTTCTTGTTCTTGTTCTTCTTCTTCTTAGCCACCTAGTTATTCGAATCGAGACTTTCACCAGGCGAAGTACAAGAAGAAGATGTAGAGGTAGGCGTCAAAGGGGAGAGGTCCACCTTGGGTTCAACATGATGTTGTTCAGGTGGAGGGACTGATGAAGTATCAGTCGACACAGTAGGGACCAAAGAGGTTGAAAACAACCAAACAAGCAACCCAACAATTAACCCTGGAAGGGATAACGTCGCCATATAAGGAGCACCGACATTCCCAAGAGGAGGGGAATGACTAGGATTCCCGTCAGGAGGGGAACTTAGGTTGGTGAACCTTGGAAAAGTTGCCATAGCAACAGAAATCTACTCAAGCAATCAAACACAAGATATAACCAGGTAATGTTATCGTGGCCAAATAAATTTTTAAGACACAGGAACTGAACTTGACCTTTTCATGTTTCGAGAGTCGAGAAAAGGACGAAAAGATGACTCTATCTCCTTTGAATATTTAATGAGCACGAAGTGACAAGATGCTCACTTACACCTTTTCTTTTAGGGAGTCTGAAAAGGATCAAAAGTGACTGCTCTGGAGATTCTAAGAAAAAGGTTTACCAAGCAACCCATAAAACTACTTATACACCTTGGTAATCGTATGAGAACCAAGGACTTTCCGTACTACAGTGAATCTTCCTGAATGCTGTGTTCAGTGCGTTACGGTTCACAAGGCGGCAGACTTGGCTTCCTATGGATAAAGGATGCAAGCCTAATGGAGTCTCCCCATATATACGCGACGGTATGTGGGAGCCCAATCCGTGCTGGCACCTATCGTTTCACCGTGGAGGAATCACCCAACCACTCAACGGTAAGCTACCAGGTTTAAAGACGCCGGAACACATCTATAGCCTATACCTCTAGATATTTGCGTTAAGTTCCAATGCGTTTTTAGATAAATTTGGTTTATTTTACCGTTGATCTTGAATTAAGTTTTGATTTCAGGTCCTACCGTATGATCTCTCAAAAATACTTAAATGCAACTACATGCTAGAGAACATCATTTTGCTCGATGAATTCTAACTATGAGAAGGTTAGAAATTCTTCAATCAAACAAAACGAACTCAAGCAATCAAACAACCTAATGCAACTAATGGTAAGGAAATGAAACTTTTCTTTTGAAAATACAAATCAACGAAATGCCCTTTTCCTTTTAACTATTAAATGCAAAAGATATTAGTTTGATTCTCTTTTCAATGGCACAAAATGCTTAAAATGATTTTGAGAGACAGCTACACCGAGCAAGAAGAATAAAATCACTCAATGCAAACACAATAAAGTTCCCAAGACACTAAAAACCAGTTTTCCAAATCAAAGGAAAAACAAAGGCTCATGAGCTATGTGATCTAAGCTCAACAAGACAAAAGGAATTCAAAGGAGGAAAGCAAATCACTTGGAACACAATCAAACACTTCCAACAATCACCAAATGAATGTGAAGACAAATCTGAAGTTGGCTGGTCAACCAAGAACACAAGATCCCAAACGGGAGGCTTGACACACACGGCCACTAGATGCCCTAGGGCTTGAGTGCGAAATCAATGGAGAAAAGCAAACACCCGGAGGATAAGAGTTCAAAACCAGACAAACAACGATTCAACACACTCCAGCAATTGTAAAAGTTAAGGCAAGATGCAAACCAAGCAACGAAAGCGAAAAGGAAGGCTTTGCAAAACCGAAAACAAGTAACAAACGAACCCTTGTGGAACAAGGCTTCGCAAGCAAGCGTGTCACAGCTCAGACAAAATAAAACAAGTCATAAACCAAGTGGAAAGAGCAGGGGACAGCCAAACCAAGAGGTTCAGGAGGAAAATTTGGACAAAAAAGATTTTTACAGGATCAGCGAGGGTGACCCCTCAGCAACAAAGCGATGACAAGACAACGCCTGTAGCAACTTTGCGTTGTCAGCGCGGAAGGAAACAGATAAAGGGCGCTGGCCCAAAAACAAGGTCAGCGCGACTGTTAAATGTATAAGCGCGATGACAGGAAAAGCAAAGAAACAGATGTGCGATGTCAGCGCGACTGTTCTGAAATAAAATGCGCTGAGGCTAAAAAACAAGCAAAAACGAACAAAAAACCCCCAAACCGAGGTAACAGCGTTTTAAGACAATTAAAGCAGTTCCCAGGATGAACCAGGAAACCAACAACAGCAAACTAATCCCCAATCTTTGACAAGAAAGCAATAATCAAATTCAAAAACAAGGATGAACAACAAAGAGACAAGCAATGCTCCCCAGTGGAGTCGCCAAATTGTTGGAGAGGTAAATCCCCTCTACGGATAGAGGCGATCCCTACTAGCCCAAAAGGGGTCTAGCAACAATCAATCAATGCTACTCTGCAAGTTCCTAGTTGCAATCAACAAGTGGGTAATAGACACCTACTTGGATTCCAACGCTATGTTTGACGAAGAGATGCCACTCTCACCCCTTCGCTCCAACCGATCACAATCCTCCACTATCCTCGTGGGCGGACACCTGCACAAGCAAAGAGGAGACAAACACAAGCGTAAAATCTAGTAAAATCAACCATACATCAGTCAGAAAGGATGTAATTCACATTAATCATTCATAAGACAAATGAGAATGGAACCATAACAATAGTCATCTATCTTTTATTAATCAGAAATAGAGTAAGGTACAACCAATGTTCTGACGCTGAGTCCTTCTCTAGAGGGTCCAGCCAGCACGTCTCATAAGCATTCACCCTTGAAGGTAGATCTCCCAAGTCAAAGAACTCTCTCTCTCACACAAGGCAACAAACTCATAACCTTCCTTAAGCTCTACAACAATCCTCACACAACACACCAAATGCCTATTAAGACCAACACTAATGCACTATGAATTCCCCTATGCCAAAGTCTATCTGTTCCAAAACTAGCTGCTCATGGCAATGGTGGAGGCTTATATAGGAGAAGGAGTCTCCATGAATAGTGAAAGGATGAGCTTTCCATAGAAAGGAGGGCGACCTTTACAAAGCCAACAACCAGGTCTGGAGTCATCTAGAAGGTTGGCTGTTAGAACAAACTCGCCCAAACAGGATCAGTGCAGGTGCAAAACTGGGCTGGCGCGCTGGCATCGCATCTCAATTACAGAAGAGGTCTAGTCAGCGTGATCTAATACAAGCGGAGGGTGCGCTTTTTATGAAATTCGACCAGCACGAAAAACTCGTGTGCTTCCGCACTGGCAGCGCACCAGTTACACTATCATCCGCCAGTCAGTGCGGTTATTTTAATAACAGTCACGATGATCCAATAAACTTAGGCAAAGAGGGTTTTTTGGCCATTTCAGAGAGCATGAGCATGATGGATTGATTTCATGACACAGTAGGGAGACTGACAAGGAGACAGTGACATTTTACTATGTAACAGTGATGATGTCAGCATGATGACGTCAGCAGGGTGACATGGCAGTACGACAGAGTGATGATGTGGTGGGACACGCTGGCAGGGTGACGTGAGCCAGGCGCAGGCAGGAAGGGGTGAGGTGGAGGTGATGTGGTAGGGTGACGCGATGCTCCTGTTACATGAGGGGAGGGCGGTTTTGGTATGCATCAGATCGCCTTTGGTACGGAGGTGGTTTTTGTCAGGGGCAGCCCGATGCAATGGGATGTCGTCAGCTATCCCGTTGTACGTCGGTAAAACCATCGGACATCGAGTGCTAACGGGCCAACACAAGAGGGCGCCCAATATGAACGAGGGCCGTTGGATCTGGGGGGCTGATCCGAAGGTGGACGGGAGGAGAAGGTGTGCGGGATTTAGTGAAAGAGCGCGTGCATTTAATTTTTTACGGCGCGGGTGGGTTCGAACTTTAGAAAATGGTGTAATGTGTTTGGCGTGTTTGTTATTTATTAATCAACTATTAATAATTTCCAAAAATCAAATGCGTGGGGGTTTGTGAATGCATTTGAAGGGGGGTTTTTGTGTTTTGGAAGGAGTCCAAACACCTGGGAGGGGAAATTTATGTAGCGATGAGGGTCCTTACTAAGATCCAGGTGACTTAGTAATTCCCAGGGAGAAACTTATGGTTATGTTTCAACCAGAGGAAGGGGATATTTACATAGGGGAATTATTACCATAGTTTTAATAGGGGAAAGGGAAATAGATAGGGAGTTACATAATAATGTCAGTAGTTAATATGAAAATGACAAGAAGAGCGCTAAGTTTCAGAGATCTTAGGCTTTAAGGGGAAATAGAACTTTGTAGAGAGAATATATGGACCCTCCTTGAGTAAAGCAGATGTTTACCAAGGCAAATGATGTGGAAAATGATGAAACTAAGAGATATCAAGCAGATCTTGACCTCTTTAGGGGAAGTTAGTAAATGATTTAGGGGAGAGAAGAAGGGGGAGTTAGTCATGCCTCGCTTAAAGTCCTTCGGTTGGGAACTGCCTGCTTACTGTGATATGGATAAATATAACACTTGAAAATATGGAGTTGATCACAAATCACCATTTTGCAACCTCAAAATTACCTACCCAGCCTACTTACCTAACATTTTTTCTTCTTTTTGGGTTCGGGTGCACTTAGACTTGCAGACCCAGCTTTTCAACTTTTCTTTTTTATGTCTTCCTATCTACATCTACACTTATTTCCTCCAAGGGCCCAGATTAAGCAGTTGGGCTCCTTTGATTCTCTACCTATCTAAAATCTGCCAAGATTAAGTTGTTTGGACATATATTTATTCTCTATATTCTAAAACAGGAAATTGAAACCTAGGGAGGACCTCCCTTTAGCATTAAAAGTCTACAAAAATGGAATAATTCTTCAAAATTGGAATGCATAAGTTGAACTTTGACTAGCATTATTTCATGGCCTTTTTCTTTGGTGTCTGTGAGCAAATATGGAGCATTGCAGCATGCAAAGTATAACATATTTGGCCTGTAAAAATGTCAATCATGAAATATGAGTAACCTGCTGCAGTAGGAGGCTAACAATGGCTCCACTTGGGGATGGCTTCTCCTTGTGAAAATCCAAGAACAGCAGGTCAGATTTCCTTGATCTTTTATTGTTGCTATGCATTGAAAACTTCTTAGTGCTGACTAATTAGATTAATTTAAAATTCTTGACCACAAGCAACACTTTTCCTCACCTGTTTTGTTGGTAAATTGTGAAGCATTGCTTGCTTTCTTCTGCGTGCTTCAGCATCTGAAATGTTTCAAAGATAAAATAAAGTGCTGATATATACAAACATTTATGTACAAAGAAAAACACCGCCTGTTCTTTCTTAATAAAAAAGGATCATGGTAATGTTTTAACATTCGGCCATTCACACAGCCTTCTTCAGTTGCGTTTCCATCTAGCGTTTTGATGAAATATGTGTTATTGCCTTGCACTGCGCTGATAATGTATGGTCCTTTCCACAAAAAATCAAACTTTGCATGTTTGCCCTTGTCCTCTCTTCGTGAATCCCACCTTAGAAATTTGCTGCCAACCCGGAAATCCTCTTCTTTAGCTTTCTTATCAAACATCTTTTTGAGTTTCTTTTGCAACATCTGAGCTCTGTCATACACTTTCTCTCTGGTTTGTTGAAGGTGAATGATCTGATTAACTCTTCTCTGCATGTCATTTGGTTCAGCCTGAATCTCCTACAACAGTTTGATAGTAGGAATGCCCAAAGATGAAGGAAATCTGGCCTCCATGCCATATACTAGCTCATAAGGGCTCATCCCAATGGATTTCTTGGTTGAAAGTTTGTTTTCCCACAGAGCATTTGTGAGCTTCCTATGCCAATTCTTTTTGTTTTCCTCTAGTAGTTTCTTTATGATGTTGATGAGGCTTTTGTTGGATGATTCGGCCAAGCGATTACCTTGAGGATAGTAAGCTGTAGAGTGGCCCAAGGTAATGTGGAATTTACGGCAGAAGTTGATGATTTTTTTGGATTTGAAGGCACCAGTGTTGTCAGTGATAATTTTCTCAGAGAAGCCAAATCTGGAAAGGATATTGCTCTCAAGGAATTGGATAATGGTGGAGTCATTGGCTTGTCTACATGGGATAGCTTCAATCCACTTAGTGAAATAATCAGTGGCTGTTAAAATCCACTTGTGTTGGCCTGAGGAAGAGGGATGAATTTATCCAATGAAGTCAAGACCCCATTGTCGAAAAGGCTTCTCGGTTGAAATGGGCTTAAGGGGAAAAGGCAGTAATTTTCTTTTCCCTTCAAATATTTGGCATTTGTGACATTAAAGAGAAAATTTCTTGACATCTGCAAATAGAGAGGGCCAATAATATCCAACCCTTAAAATCTTGTTAGCAGTGGAATTCCAATATAAGTGTCCTCCACAGTCCCCTGCATGGAATTTTTTCATGATGCTGTTAGTTTCATTCATAGTCAAACAATTAAGCAAGATACCTTCATGATTTCTCCAAAACAAGGCACCATCTATGACACAAAACTTTAATGATTTCATCCTCAAAAATATTTTCTTGGTTCTGGACAATCCTGGGGGAGCACACAGGTTTAACAATACAAAACAAATATCAGCATACCATGGAGATTGCAAAAAGGTTTCACTGATCTGTGGAGTAGCCAGCTCCTGTTCATTGTCCAGTTGATTAATGTCTAAGGCTTGGAAGTTTGTTTCAGACATTAACTTAGCTAAACCTTGCCCTTTTATCAGCTTGGTGGGTTTTATATCAATGTCATATTCAAGAATGCTGGCAATCCACTTACCTCTTTTGCCTTCTAGTCCCTCTTGAGTTAATATATCTTTTACAACAGAATTTGGGACATAGGCGATCACATGGGAGTATAAGATGTAAATTTTGAAGTCTTTGATGGCCTTAACCAAGGCATAAGCATGCTTTTCCATGATTTGATATTTTAGGGGTGCATCTCTTAAAGCTCGGCTTAAGAAAGCAATTGGCTTTTCATTACCTTGATCATCCTTTTGCAAAAGGATAGCAGCTATGGTGTGCTCGGATGCAAAGGAAAAAATGATAAAATCTTTGTCAAATTGCAGACTAGTGAGGACAGGTGTTTGAGTCAACGCAGTTTTGATACTCTCAAAATATTGCTTGGTTTCAAAAGACCATTTTACCTTGGCATCCTTTTTTAACATGTTGCTCAGTAATCTTATTAGCTCAGCTAGGTTTGGGATAAATCTCCTTAGGAAATTGATCTTTCCAAGGAATTCTAGCAGCTCTTTTATGTTTCTTGGATATGGGATTTGGAGGATAGCCTGAATTCTTTCAGGATCAATTCTAATCCCATATCTTGATATGATATGGCCTAGAAGCTTGCCTTCCTCAAGGGCAAATAGGGACTTCTTAAGATTCAAGGAAATGCCATATTTCCTGCATGTCATGAAAATTTGCCTCAGATGTTTAAGGTGCTCTTGGTCAGATTTGGAGAAATGGGTTAGGTCATCAAGGTATACAACAAGGAAATCATGTATCTCCTTGGAAAATGCAATATTCATTGCTCTTTGAAAGGTAGCACCAGCGTTCTTCAGCCCAAAAGGCATTTTGACATACTTAAATGTTCCCCATGGTGTGGTAAAGGCTGTCTTATCTTGGTCATCCAGGTGAACAAGTATCTGATTAAATCCTGAAAATCCATATAGTAAAGAAATTCTAGATGATCCCACTACTCTTTGCAGGATATGGTCCATTTTGGGCAAAGGGTAGTGGTCTTTTAAAGAGACCTGGTTTAGATTTCTCAAGTCTACACACAGTCTGATCTCCCCTGATTTTTTCCTTGTGGGAACTAAATTAGATACCCATTCAGAGAATCTGATGGGTGCAATGATACCTGCTTCAAACATTCTTTTTATTTCCTTTTCAATGAGGGGGAGAAGCATGGGGCTAATT
Source organism: Pinus taeda (assembly GCA_000404065.3). Lineage (NCBI taxonomy): Eukaryota > Viridiplantae > Streptophyta > Pinopsida > Pinales > Pinaceae > Pinus > Pinus taeda. The sequence continues at coordinate 167,875 of APFE031412616.1, read as the reverse complement.
CTTCTAAGTTTCTATTTGAATGGTTTTTGATTTGGTTTGAAGGGAATGGTATGTTGGATCATTGAGGTGTCATAGGACTTCAAGTCCTCATAACTCCAGGAAAATACATCTTGGAACTCTTTGAACAAATCCACATATTTTGGTTTTTGATCAAGGGGCATATTTTTGGACAACTTAATCATTTTGGGCTGATCTGTCCCTATGTTGTGTTCTTCTATAGCAGCATTTAGAGGCTCCGTTTTTGGTTTCTTGGGCACATAATTATTATCAAACATGTCTTCTAATGGAGTTAGGCTAGCAGGCAGAAAATTACTTTTTAGATCAATGAACTCATCCTCAGCTTTGGCCATTTCCTCTAAACACATTTGTTTTAGTTGCTCTATGTTTGCATTGTCAAAAACAGTTGGTTTAAGGATTTGTTTAGCTGTTGCAACTATTACAGCCTACTGATTTTCTTCTGTTAGCTCTTGGGAATCATTCATGGCATCCATATCAACGTTTGTATTCGAAAATTCGCCCCTCAAAAGTGAGGAAATTGTTAATCTGGGCATCATTTTGAAACACTTGCCAATCTTTAATATTGTTAGGGACTGAGGGTCTATGTTTTATCTCAGCAGTGAAATGGTGATTTAATTCAAAGGGAAGCTTGCATGTGCTAGCAAAAGTTGCTAGGCTGTGAGCATGAATATTATGGTCTCTTGAAATTTTGGCAAGCTTGGATTCATTGAAAGACTTGAGTATTTCTGTGGCAGAAGTCCTGTAAGCTCTCATTCTATTGTCATTGGTAACAAATTTACCTTTCATTTGTTGTATAATTAAATCGGAGTCACCTAGAATGGACACTTTTGTAGCTCCTAGGGCTTTGAGGAATTTAAGGCCTAGGAGGAGAGCCTCTTACTTTGCCATGTTATTAGTACATCTAAAATTTAATCTATAGGCATGGCCTTCTACATGATTATCATGTGTATTGTGAATCCATACCCCTACCCCTGCTCCTAACTTATTGACAGAACCGTCAAACTCTAAACACCATGTGATTTCTTGTTTATGGTTTGTATTAAGAGTTTCAGTTATTTGAGGATAGGGCAGACTTGCAGTTTTCGTTTCAGGAGGTTCTTCTTGTCTTCTGGTTGCCTTGACTATTGTGACAATTTCATGGGCATTGGCAATTGATTCCTCATTGATGCATGTTTCTTGATCTATGGTTGAAGGCTTCTCATCAGTTGGAGGATTGGTGTCATCATTAAATAAAATAAAAGAATCCATATCAGAATGGATCGAGTAAATTGGAAAGTTTTGGGGCCTTTCCTCACTACTTACCACATACTTCATCAGTGTTTCCCTATACAGTCTCTTTGTTTGCCCAAAGACAGATATAGTGGCATACGAGAGGTCAAGTTGAAGGGATCCTTGAAGTTTTGCTCCCCATGATCTTGATAGGAGCATGCCATATTTTGTTGGAATGTCAGCAACTACTACATCCATTAGGATTGTTTTGTTAGGAAATTGGACTAGAGACACACACAGGTCTTTGATTAAGCCTAAACACTTGACTTGACTTGAGTCAAAGGAGTATAGATCTTTATAGGGTCTTGTGACATCAAGGTTTAGTTTTTCCATTACAACTTTGGGCATAAGGTTATGTGAGGCACCTGAGTCAAACATAGCATTATGCAAGATTTTGTCATGTATGTGTAGACTGACATAAAAGGGTGAATAGGTCCATATGTTGATTTTCCGTAACTTCTGGACCAAACAAGTAGCTCAGGGGTATCATCTAAAACATTTACATCATCCCTGACCTCTGGTAGTTGAAGTGACCTCTGAATTTGTTGCCTATATACATCATGTTTGGCAAGTTCTGAGAGGGGAATGGATATCTTGAGTTTTCCAATTTCTGCTTCTAAGTTAAATGGTTTATCCAATGGAATCCTTGCATTAGTAGTAGCAGATTTTTCCTTGTCAATAGTGTTCTCGGTGTTTTCTTTTTGAATGCCAGCGTTATGATGAATGATAGTTTGTGGTATTTCTGTTTTTGGCAGATTTTTTGGAGTGTCGTTCAGATTTTCTTTTGAGGGAGAGGGAGATAGAGGCTGATCAATAGGAGGCTGAATGTCTGATATATCCTCTATAGCTACCTGATGCGGGTTTGGGATAGCAATATCAGCTGGTTCTATTATGACAACATTATCTTTAATTTTATTAGGCTTTTTGCTATCCTTTTTTCTGCTAGGTGTAGGGACATCAATGGTCCTTGTTCTCAACTTATATTGTTTGTGCACCTCATACACAGAGGAATAATATCCTTGTTTAAAATCAAAAGACTCTCCCGACTTGGTCTGAAATTGTTTTACATCAGGGTAGTCTCGGTCCTCTTTAGTGAGAAATATTTTCTGTTCATTTTTCAAATCTATCAGGTTCATGTGAGTGTCATTTGTGGGCTCACTGGATGTGGATGCCTCCGCATAGTTTTCTTGGAAAGGAGGCCTAATATCATGGTCGGGACTAGCCCTTCCAGCGTTTGTGGTCTGATATTTCCTGAAGTTTGGGTTCCTTATAGTGTTGGTTTGTTGTTCTTCCCATGATGATTTTCTCTCAACGCTTTCTACTCTGTCTCCTAGCCTATGCATGTCGTTGATGATAGCATCTAGTTTTTGGTCTAAGGCTGAGGGTTCTTCCTTGAAGGTGGTTCTTCTCTCAGTTTTGGCTCTGTTTCTTTTGGCAATCACGTTTGCCTCCACACTAACAGCAACATCTTGCATCTCTGCGAGGCTTTGAGGGGCTCTTTCCCTTAACTCATATGCCATTTCAACATCGAAACCATCAGGGAATTTGTACAAAGCAAGATAGGTGGCAGTCTTAAATTTTGTGGTATTGCATTGTAGACATTATTAAACCTCGCACAGTAGTCCAAAACAGTCTCTTGAGGTCCTCTTTTGATAGTATCATACTCAGATAATATGTGCAAGGGGTCTTTCTTTTTCTCCCATCTATTGATAAATGTCTGGTATAAGGCTTCTGGGTTTAATATGGAATTGGGTGTAAGTGCTCTAAACCAGGTTCTGACATCACCAGTCAAACTTTGGACAAAAATATTCATCCTTACACTATCATCATCAATCTCATAACTCTCAAAGTAATCCTACATATTCTTTGTATGCTATAGGGCTGTGCAAGAATTTGTGCCATCGAAATAGGTAATCTTTGTCTCATAATCCTGAGGCATAGCCCCAGGATTAGCAGGCAGCTGTAAGGGGGCATATCTATTAGCCATATTAACGGGGATAAGGGGAACAACAAGGATAAGCGGAACAACTAGAGTGACTGGGATAATAGGAGTAGTGGTGGTAGTATTTTCAGTGAATGGAGGTGTGTACACAGAAGTTGGGGAAATGGATGATGAACACGAGGAAGAAGGGTTTGAACAGAACAAAACCTTAACAGGGGTTGAAAAACTACTAGGCTGGGTTGTCTTGGGAATAGTATCAGCAAAATCTTCTTACTGCTCTTGTTTCCTAAGGATTTTGGGGATTATATTGGGGTTTTCAAAAACAGCTGGGGGATTCGGATCAGGATTTGACCTTGTATGATGCAAATGCTTCTTGGGAGCCAGCTTCTAACTTGTTTTTTGGGGAATTTTTCTAAGAACATAGGTCAACTGAGACTTTTAAAGGTCAGTTTCTTCCTCTGTGGAGCTTTGGATTGGTTTTGTGAGATTATCTGAGAAAGTCCCCAGCGGAGTCGCCATTATGTTATCACTCAGGTTGTCCCTAAGCTCCTGAAGGGATATGACCGAGGTAACCACAAACCAATCTTTGGATTGTAGGTTCTAGCCCACCTCCAATCAGAGAGGGCTCTCTCTTAATGATTTAGCTTTGTTGATGATGATTTTAAACTATCTATTTGGTTCAGTGGGTTTTGTTGGTGTTTGGGTGGAGGATAAATGTAAGGGGGATAATTCCAAGCAGAGAGGCAAGGGATTGTGTGATAAGTTTCAAACCATTGAGCATGGAGTCATGGATTGAGCTTTGTTGTTACGTTTTCTTGGTCACAAGAGGATCATAGAGCAGGATAGCTACTCATGAAACAATATCAATTTCTGAAAAGATGGGATGAAAGTCAGAGACAAAAGGCAGTTAAGAATCCTTCATCTACTAACAGAGAATGGAAACAAATGTATAATTATCTAGGAGCGATTAAGAATTCCTAACTAATCATTCATATGTGAAAGAAATAGTGTAAACATGATCATTTAAGTATGCATATTCATAACTATTCCTGGTGAAAACATATAGAAATCACATAAATTGAGCATAGGGTGCTGCCAGGCAAATCCTAAACTATTCTTCTTTTCTGTAAATTCAGATGGTGTAACACAGATGGTAAAGAAAACATGAAGAAAAACTAAAACAAAGATAAGGAACACTTATTGAGTCATGTAGAAACACAGGAATTCCACAGCCACTCTTTGGCCAATTAGACACAGCAGACAGTTTTCAGAATCCATGCATTTCAGCAGTCTTTGATTATAGAAGTTATCACATTTACAGTGTAAGTATGTGCTCAAGGAGAATATCAACCCAACAAATACTAACCAACCAACCCTTCTTACATGCTTCAGGGTCGTATATATAGGCAAAATATCTAAAAGTATTTATTACAACCGACCTAAACAGGTCTGCATGAAAAAGCTTTCTAAAACCTAACTTATGCTGGAATTAAATGCAAGTAAGTCTTTTTTGGGCTGTGCCAGAGGCAGCTGGATCAAAAGTGAATTGATGTGATGTTCTCTGTGACTTGGTGCAGTGGTTCTATAATAACTATGCATTGAGTTCTGGTCCGCTGATCTTCTGTGAGTTTTAATGTGCAGTCATCTATGTTGGTGAGCTTTGAATGGCTCTTTAACTGCTTTTTGACTTTCAAGGTTTTCTTTCAATGCTTCATTCGCCTCGAGCCTTGAGAAGATCTCCGCTGATACACTTTGCCGCTACACTGATACTCTTTGACATGCATTTTGGCTTCATATCTGCTCTGATACTCTTTAACATCTGAACCGGGTCTCTCTCTATCTTCTGTTACGATCAAAACTGCAAAATCTGGCATTTTCTGCCTTTTTCGGTGCAAAAATGGCCAAGGAATCAAAAGATTCCCTAAAGATTCTCCAATATGGCCTATTTCCCGTAGCGGTACTAATCGCGCATCAAAAACTGCCTCTGTTTTTCATTCCGGGCTTCTGAAGCTTGACTTTTGCGCTTGTGCATTTTTTCCTTTTTTGGCTGCTGACGTCAGCAGTGGGGTGCAGGGTTGGAATTTGGATTCTTTATTACCTGTCAAATAATTTTTTTTTGACGTTTTGGGTTTTTATGTTGGCTGTCAAGGAACGTTATGTCTAAAATTTTGCTCTTCAATCAAAATGTTTTGATAATAAATCGACCCTTCATCAATAAAGGTTTAATTAAAAAAATACTTTTCAATCACACCACTGTGTTAATTTTTTCTCACATATTTATAATAAGAAAAAAAACAACGTGACCATGACTAAATGATTTGTTGAATCATAAAGGTTGTTTTACTCATGGATGGGATCCATAACTCCCAAACCATCGAGATTCAGTGCTTCTCCCAAACACATATACAAAAATTATGAGTAAATCTAGAAATCTATTTTACTCACACCCAACTCATTGTTATTGCAATCAATCTACTCCTATTTTAATTTCTCAATTTGGATTTCTATTAGATAATTTAAATGTTACAATTTCAGTAAAAACAAATAGATTTCTTTCACCAAATAAACAAAAAACTTCAAAAAAAAAAATCCATCTTAAAAACTTTGGAGTTGACCAAAAACTATCCTCCACAATGCCCATCCTCTCCACCATCATAATATCACGAAATCTAGATAAAGTTCAATTTTAATAAACCCAATAAACTTAATTTATTTAAATATAAACAACATAAATTTAATTTATTTAAATAAAAACAAATATTATAATATAAATTCCAAATATTACGGTACTTAATTATTAATCACTCAATATAATATATTACTGCT
>APFE031412616.1:129679-147301 GCA_000404065.3 Pinus taeda | reverse complement strand
TTTTTGGTCCATGGTATTGGATGCCTCAGCATGTATAAATATGTATTGTAACATTGAAAGGAACATAATGAAAAATCAAGCTGGTAGTCCCGGTTTTGGGATCCATTGGGAAATCTCTGTGTATATGTGTTTTATGTGTTTTGTTCTCACATTTTTATTTTTCCTGTGATTTAGAATTCGTATGCAGGTAATTTCTGTACGGGGTTAAAACCTACAAACAATGCTTTTAACCCCATTTACATAAGGATACCTTGGAGGTCAGGTTAATTAAAAGTAACATCTCCCATAAGGCTTAGGGAATCCAAGGGGTTGGGACAAAGTGTTAAAGAGTGGTATTAGAGCATCTGGTTCAACACTTGGATTGGATGGGCTCAAGGATAGATTAAATGAAAAAGTGAAGGTTCTACACTGGACCTTTGGAGATAAAAATTTGGAACTCTTTTGTATAGTGCAGTGTTTTCTAGTGATTGTATATTATGTGAAAGTGGGTGTTGGTTGTAACGCTATGATTCATGATTATGTATTGATTCCAAACTATGTGTTGTATACATATTAATGTTGATATCGGACTTCTGAAAGGATAGGAATGGGATATTCTGATATGCTATTTTTTTCACTAACTGAATTTTAGGCTTTCACTATTTTGGCTATTTGTCTTAGTAAAAGGTTGATTTCATCCCTAGTGATGATATGAATATAAATATATACTAATATATGCTTTGGATTCCTATAATATGTGGATGACATGATTTCTAGAAAGATCAATGTGCTTCAAATCAACATGCTTGGTGTTGGCATGGAAAGGTAACAAGTCAATTTGTTTATGCTAATGTCACTAACAACTATCTTTATGTGGCAACACATAAGATGATCCAATTGCAGCAAGAAATAAAAAAATGGATAGCATTATGGTATAGAATAGCATGGACCAAGTCCACCATGAACAAGAAAGGAAAATCTCCCTTGAGAGAGAAAAAAATCTTTAGGAGCTTGAAAGCTGAGCTAAAAAGATGCAAGGCAGAAAATAAAAGGCTCATTAGAAGGCAAAATGTGAAAGAAAGTTTGAATATAATGCTACTACAACGCCTGTTATGAATGCAAGCTAATTTGTTGCAAGACACGTCAACCTCTGAAGATATAGAGGAATTTCATGCTCATGAGGCCAAAAAGAGACCTCATAGGGTTGAAGAGAAAATAAATCTAGTTTCATGTTGACACCATGGAAAGTAACACCTAAGAAGAGATTGACCTAAAAAACAACGAAAGAAGAAGAAGAGTAGTTCATGAGAATTCTAGGCACATGAACAAACAATGTCTAATACAAAAAGAGATGAGATAGCATCCCCTCGGGCTCTTCAAGATATTGAAAATTCCCTTCTTGAATTATTTTGAGGGATGTTGGAATTTTGAGTTTGTTATAAAACCTTGGGAAAAAATTAACTAAAATTATGTGCATATGTTGGTAATGGACACATCGAATATCATAACCCAACGGTTTGAATTTTTTTGTGGGCTAATGAAGGATGGGAATGTTTTACATGTCTTTGTTGTTATTGTTGGTTGAAATTATCTTATCTATTTTGTTGGTTTAATTGAGCATTCCCATGCTACATTTTTCTTGATGTGTTTTATGTCATGATTTTCCTTTATTTTCATTATTTCTTCTTTCCTTTTACAGTTTGGTCTTGGTGGTTTTTTGGTTGTGGGAGAGGAAAGGAAAGGATCTCTAGGAAAGAGCTAAACAATACCCAAATGGAAGTACAGGACCACGATTAAAACTTGCAGATAAGATAAATGGAAATGGAAGGCAAAAGGAGATAACATAACAACTAGGTGGACTAGTTGGGTCCACATGAATAAAATGGAAAGTGACATGATATCTATGAAAATAACATAAGAAGGGAGTCTCCTTAATTGAAACTATGCATGACTGATATATATACATGTGTTTGTGAACTATATCTCTTACAGACATGATAAATATGGGAAAGTGAATAAAGGTATGAGCATGTTAATCAATCTAAAAGGCCATTATCTGAGAAACATCATAATAATAAGATAAGTGATTAATTTATAAAATATGACCACTGTGTGAATGGTATGAAAATGATATTGGCACTTACCATGTTTTACGTAACATAATGAGGTTACTTAATGGATTCAACGTTCTATGGAATTCCATTGGGAAAGTGGGTGGGAATGACCTATTTCTAATAATTATCATTATTAATATGCCATGTTTATACTCATGATGTAGTAAAGAGAATTAATCATAATCATTTCCCTATCGAATTAAGGTTTCCAACATACATCCTCATACATGTACCATCAAACATGCCATATTCAATCATAATATTATAAGTAAGTTGGCATCAAGGACATATTTACCAAGTGTGATGTTGTTGGCTTAAGGGTGACTGGCCCAGGTTCAGAGTTATTCACGCTAACCAACAAAGCCCTAAATGTTGGCCCTTTCGGCAACAACCTGTGTAGCATAGGCTGTAGTATCACCCGAAGAAGTATTGGGGGATGCTAGAACTAGGTTTCTACATCTAGAGTCATGTGTGATGGTATTCCTGAGGATCTACAACTTAGATCTCCATTTGCACAGATTTATTCCTTATGACTGTCAACTTTTGCAACTCTATCAAAACGACCTTCAAACCTTTGCAAAGGTGTTTGATTGTATTTAACAGGCATAAAAGAGACATGTTTACTACTTTCACACAATGAACTAGGTATTTTGTGACCCTTATACCTTAGATATTCCTTCATGGAGATCTACCCTTCTCGAACAGTGAACGACAACAACTCTTTCTTATGTCTTTCTTATCTTCGTGAAGGAGATTAATTATACTTATTATGCATAAAAATTATAGATCTATCCTTTTCGCGCAGAAATAAAGAATTAAGTCATATAAGTCATATCATTGAGCGAATATGCATTAACTTAACATAAATAAAGAACAAGGCATAGATGCAATAGATTCGATCCAAAAAAATATTTATTAGATTTAGCCTTCAGCTACAGACCCTTTCTGCGCTGCCCACCCAGCTACCGGGGTTCGCGCACTCAGCTGTAGGAGCCTTTCCCTTTCACCTAAGTACAGGAAACAGACTTTTCAGCCTTAGTACCTTGTCCTTACAATTTTTTTTTTTTTTTTTGTGTAAATCATGCTAATTCTATTATAATACAAAAAAGAGTACAGAGAGAGTTACATCCGCCAAGAAGAGCTGGCTACATGAACAGTTTGACATACTGAGACTAAAACCGAGCTCGAGAGACTGAGGGACTATGAGACTGTCCGCTGGCCCCAAGCCAGAACCCACATAAAACTGGACCTAAGCGTTATACGCCCCTTCCCTGTCGAAGCGAGGGAGGAATTTACAGACCTTGCAAAACCCACATTCATAATACCCGACATAACAGACGCAAACATAATACCCGACATACAAAAGACTGTGTAATGCGACCCAAAAACTATCACGGACTGGCCCCCATTACTTACTGTGACTGCCTCACCGACAACCTGAGACTGAACAAATTGTTTCCAAAACACCTAGAACGACCATGCAATGAGCTTAAGCATCCATGGAGGTGGATGGTTGCTCCTCCACCACTGGACATGCATATGGATCTGAAGCACTCGAGTCTGTGTATGGTGCATCTTCCTTCGCAGGCTTGCTTGTTCCTGCTCTATTTCCTGCCACCGCACACGAGGCTTCTGCAGGCTGTAGTCGTGGACCCTGAATAGGCGAGGGTGGCCGTGGCTCTGCTGGGACCTCTGGTCTATCTTCATGGTCGCATTTTTCAATCCGAACTGAGATATAGTAAATGGCGTTGTCCAGGGCACACGGAAACCGGAAGCGTGTGGATGGGTGAGAGCCAAACAGACACACCGCTGCCCTTCCCCACCCTCTGCCTCTGCTGCGCCCTCGTCAAGCTCCAGGGGAGCTAATTTCTTCCGAGGGGGAGTCGAAGGATGCCGAGGAACGTGGCGATGAAGCCCGACCTCTGGCACCGCCCCTTGAACTTCCCCGCCTACAAGTTCCACGTAACCTCTCACGCGGCATCCTGTAACCAAAATATACCCAATGCTGCCCAGAGGCCACGTATTCTCTTCACCACAGAGGGATTTAAACCAGTGCAGCAACGTATGCAAAAGATGATAAACCGGTAATAGAACACGAGTGCGTGTAACAATACTTACCACACAGAGCTAGAGCCGAGACTTTTCCGGTGCTTCGAGGGGTGAATTGCTCCCAGAGAGCCGAACAGGCTGAAGCCGAGTGTTACCAGAGCGCCGAAAGGGAGAATCTCTTACAGGGGCGCAGATAAACTGAACCTTTGTGGCATTCAGAGCACCGTAAGGCCCATGGCACTCAGGGACCTCACGAAGTTGGAGCAGAGTGACGCTCAAAGCATTGAACCAAAGTAGAAAGAAAAGAATACTCTGACATTCCAAGGTTAAGACCAAGGCCTTCGGTGCAAAGGGCCGAGGTCTGAGTCTTGGCGCACGCACCCACTGTGCATTCATCCAAAAACTGAGCGCGCAACTCACAGTTGAAGCAATACAGAGCAACCAATAGACACTAACCCTTCCAGCACCTTCCGACTGATCACCTTTCATCTGCGAGCCAAGGCGGATGACCATTATACCCCTGCAAACAGTTGTTCTCCCGATAGCATTAATGAATTCATAACTGCTGGCCGGACCGAGGTGACGGATTCTCGAGGCTTCGGGCCATCTGGCGGGAGTGGGCAGCCACTTGCCCAGTAATGAGGCCGCCCCCGCATTCAATGGCCTAATAAACACCCGCAGCCGAGGTTGTCCTTACAATTATTCTCTCTCTATTTCTATATTTTGACTCGGTATGACTCAACTATATATAGCTTTTTCATTACAATATCGTGGCCTACAACCCATGTGTGAGTCTCAAATCTGACCTATCACCTACCCATACAAAGGACTAATGCCCCTTTGACTCTTACTTATTTTCATGCTCCACTTCCACATTTCACAAAGACTTTACATTCTTTACAAAATTATAACCAAAAATTGCTTAAACTATCAAAAATTGACCTTAGAGATCATATCCTAATAGATGCCATCAAGGATAACATATTAGCGACAATGGAAACAAAAATTTTTGTGCCTATTATGGATTGATGCCTATCGGTGTTTAGAAACCATTTAATTTATATGTGTGTGATAGTTTATTTATACAACTTGAGTGGGCCTAATAGTTAAGAGCACATGTTTCCTCCTAAGATATGAGGACATGTTGGAATTGAATGACAATGAAGATGCCTTTATGAGGTTTTCATTCAAATCAATGAATGATTGATTTGATGAATTCATGACTAATGTGTGAGACCAAGATCATTTTAGGAACTACTAAATATTGCAACAATATAATATTTTCCAACCAGTTGTACATTTAAAAGGAATTCAGCTAAAAGTGTTGGTAATAACAACCAAGTAAATAAGGCACGTAGAAATCCTAGGTAAAATGGTAAAGGAAAGGAATTTGGTAAGAATTCCTTTAGCTAAAGTTGAAAACTATGTTTCAAATTAATGCATGCTTGCATGGATGCAAGGAAGTGGTATAGTGAAGGTGAGGATACTTCAATATGAAGTAATGCGATGATTTTTGCAATGCATACTGAGTGAAATGGATAATTAAAATGCTAATGAGTTTAGAGATATGCATTTATCGGTTATGACTTATTATTCTATTGGAATGAATGTATATGACTCCCTTCCTTTGAACAATTCATTGTTGAGAATCATCCTGGTGGAATAATAATTGATTAATGTTGTTAAAAATATGATTATATGAATGACATGTTTAGGATAACATGATTTGGTTATCTAATAAGATCCCATGTCATGTAAGGGATCCATTGAGCAAGTGTGAACTCTTGTTGTTAACTATTATTATGCACATGTGCTTATGACACTTATGTACCCATAGTTATATGATGTTTATGACAAGAAAACAAGGAATGTTGTATTTGTGAGTATAATAACAACTAACTAGATTCCTTATTAAAATCATGAGCTCATGCACCACTCAATGTTGGCTTGGGATAAGAAACCACTCAGTTCTTGCATTTCGTTGAGTGTTAGATCATGATGAGAAACCACTCAGTGTACATAATTCAAACATGACCACCACCAAAGTGCTAGCTAACTAGTTTTATACTTGTCAAACAATAACATTCGCCTTGTTTGAGGTGTGATGATATGGGATTTGTGGTGGTAAATAATATTCCTGTTGATAGAAAACTACTTGGATTTTAGTTCCCACACACAATGGGAGGTGAGTGAGAGGGGGGCCTTGTTTGGACCTGTAAGAAAATACTTCATGGAGTAGTATAACCACCATTGAGTTCTTTCCTTGGGACTGAGAAACAATCTATGAGCTAGATGTAAAGATAGAGTTGGTTGAAGACTATGTCGAGTAGTATAATGGCGACTGATGACTTTCCTTGAGGCTAAGAAATGCTTACTAAGATGAATTTAAAGAAGGAGATAGTTGAAGAGTCCATGGAGAATTTTAACCATCACTGAATTCTTTTGTTTGGGTGGAGAAACATTTAGTGATCTTGGTTTAAAGATGTTGTTGGCTGAACATGGTGTAGATCTTATTCAGTAAAGATGAAACTAAATATTGCATGGAGATATAGGACATTTACACCATTGAATGCTTTCTATGGGGCTGATAAACCACTCAATTATTGTAAAGTCAAGAAAACAAATAACAACCAAATATAAGTATTGACTATAGTTTGAAGAAATTCTTTGTTTAAGTTGTGATTTGAAATAAATTAAAAAAATTATGGTTAAATTCATAAGAAAATCTACTAATGAAGGCATGTTTGAATTGATTTAAAATTCTTATAATGGAACTCCTAAGACTCATTTTCTTGTGATGTAGAATAACTAAAGAATTGTCGAACACAAATACATGAGGCTAACTACATGGAAAGAAGCATTAGCTTAATGATATCGGAGTGTGCAACAACATGATGGGGTTGAAGACTTCAGGAAACTAGAACCCTGTGTTGTGCATTGAACACCGGGATGTATGACATGACTTATATATTGTATAATTAAAGTAAAGAAGAGGAATTCCTTCGTTGAGGAATTTTTTCTAGTGTGAGGAGGCCTTGCCAATGTATGGATCGACTAAGGGATTGAGGAAGCAAAGGGGATGCATGAACTTGGATGGTGAGTGACTCCATGGAAGAAGAAACATATTTCCTAAGGGATTGAGCAAGCAGATAAAGGAATGTTGGAATTTGAAATGAATAAGTTTTAAGGAATCGTGTTCATACTGGATAGGATAAAAAATGCAACAATTGTGTATTGGGAAGCGATGAGCTAAATTTGTTCCTTGAAGGACCATTGAGGGAAATGGATGGCATTGTTGGACAATGGGGGAAGATCATGCTCCATAATCAAGTGATCAAGCCGGAAAAAGTTTCTAATCATTTCTAACCATTATGTAAATGAATGTAAAAGAGTTGTGTATATATAAAACTCATTGTTGAATTTTATGCTTGGGTATAGAGAACTATGATCTTTGTGTCTGGGAATAAAACAGTGTTAAATGTTATGTTTGGCTATAGAACACCAAGGATGGTGTTCCTCAAAGGGGGTGGGGTTTGTGACATCCCCTTTTCTATCCCCCTTGTGATTGTCACTATGAATTTCAATTCATGTAGATATTAGGGAAATGTAAACAAAATGAATGGGTTGAGAGGATTGGACATGGATTCAGAGGTATGACGAGGCATTTCTTGGGAAGTGGTTGAATTCAAAGTGTTCCAATTAATATGCCACCATTTTTCTAACTAAGTTTTAATTTTATGCACAATAAGTAGGGAGCTTGCGTATGGGCTCCTTTATTGAAGGAAAAGTCCATACCACCTCGTCCCTCAATGGGAATGCAGGGTGGTCAACACATAAGAGGGAAGTCTAGGGGTCTGTGGAAGAAAAGAGGTTGATGGGAAAGGAGGCAAGAAACTTTTTTATGGTGTAAAGAAAGAGAGAGATCACTGAGAAAAAGAAAGAACAATGAATGCATAAGGAAAAGAACATAGAGCATGAAAATTGGCATTGGGTGTGGATCTATCGGGGAGAGCTACACTTTCTCTAGCTTGTGTTCTCTGTTCGGATAGAATTCCATTAATTTTTCTAAGGCCAGTATGCATTTCTATGAATCGTTTGGCCAGGGAGAGTTCAGTGGATATGAAGCACTTAGTGACAGCCATGGTGTTGATAAACCATTGGAATGATAATTGAGGCTATTAAACCCCTTGACATGTTGAGAGACCCAGGCATTAGTTGAAAGGACTGATAAACCACTAAGTGTTATCCGTGGGGATGAGAAACCACTTATTTACTTTCTCAATATTTTGATAAACCACCTATATAGTGGACTCTTGAATCTAGAAGTACTAGATTAGAGAAGCCATCTAATAAACCTCCCAGATAATGTATTCATTCTCTTGGAAATAAGTTGTAACTCATTGAGCCTTGGATGAACTCATATTGTTTATTTCTACTAGGATAGAGAGTTCCTACAGTGTCACTACTGGAGGTACTTGATAAACCACCTAGAAGGTGGAATTCTCTACTTATTGGATTTCTGGATGATTATTTGTGAGGATACTTCTGAGAAATTAGCTCCTTAGGATTTGAATCTAGCTTGGGGTGGTTAGTTGCAAGAAATATTGCAGTGCATTTGACCTATGGTTAGGTGGATACTGGAAGTCCCTCCCTCAAATTCTAGTCATTAAGTTATACAAATAAGCATATTTACTTGTACTTTTGTTGCACTATGAATGTTGAATGATGTTGATATGGTTCATGAAAATGGTTTTATCAACACTATTTATGTAGGAACTATGTTATTCTTGATTGTCTTAATGATATGTATATGCGATGTTTCTCATGGTTTGAGGGGCTTGTCAATCCCTTATATGTTCTTGAGTCATAGAGTTATTTATATAGTCTTGTATGAATGCCTAATGGGCTCATTTAGGCTATTATAATGTGTCAATTTCATTCTTTGGATGACCATGGTTATTTAATAATCAAGGCTATTGATTTTCTTTATGTTTCATTACATGTTTATTTAGTATATATACTGGTATAGAGTTGCACCCATTATAGGGTGTGGTGTGCTATTGTTGTGCTTAAAATGCAGAGCGGTATTAGCCACGACTTGGCTTGTTTCAAATCCTGGTAAAAGGCATGGTTATAACTTTATTGAAATGTATTACATCCATCGATGAGGTTTGAATGTTAGTGTGGAATTGAGTGTTTCATTTTTGGAGAGATCAATGTCCTGAGCAACATTGGGCTTCAAGGACGGCTTGGACTATGTCCTTGAAATACTTAAGTTTCTATTTTTATGTATCACATTGTGACAAGATAGAATTTAGAAATTTACTAAGGGTGGAAGGCTTAATTTATATGCAATGATTATCATTAATCAATGACTAATTTTCCACTTAATGGCCTTGCTAAAGCACTAATTATTGTTGTGTGGGTTGTGTCGCATACCATATGCAACCTCTATGGGGGATGGTGCTATTAACAGGAGGTGTGTGGTGTGATGGAAGTCCTTCTCATTAATAAATAGAGAAACGTATGTCCTGGGAGACGAGAGGAAGCACGTTCCAAGATATGACAATGCGTCTATGTGGGGAAGGGACTTTAACATGTGGAAACAAGAGAAATAAAGTCTTGATTGATGGAGATAGGTCTCTGTAGGATGGAAACCCTTGAAGGATATATTCGTGTATTAGGGGTAGAAATGGATTGAATAAAAAGAAGTGTTGTTTTGCACAAAGGGATCTAGCGTATGGGACTCGACTTAGGCTGAGGTGGAAGAAGCCACATAGGTTGGGAAGGTCACGTGGACAAGTGATGTGGTAGAGCTACTGTTGTGGCACACTAATATAATGACATGTGGCAAGAAGAATTGGCCTTTTGAATGGAAAAGTGGCATGATTTTGAACCACGTGGGGCATCCTAAAGGGAAGTTGAATGGAATGATGATGTCACCTTAACATCAACAAGATGCAGTGGGTGTAAGTGACATGGAGGTTAGGTTGATATGGCATCCGAGAGACATGCGGCAATGGTTTCATAGCGCCCCATGACTTTGGGGTGCCATGTGGTACTGATGTAATAACACATGTGGGTGGCAGCCATGTCACCATAGGGCTTATAATTATCGAGGTATTTTGTAGAGTGTATCATAGGTAGTTTTGCACACTTCAGTTGAGAAGAAATTTTGTAACCCAATTTCTATAAGGAGACCTTGGAGGTTGCGTTAATTAAAAGTAACACCTCCCATAAGGATTTGGGAATCAAATAGGGTGGGAGGGAGCATTACACTTATCTCGCCATGTTATTACAATGGAATTTGACTCCCTCACTCGCCCATCCATTGGTGTGTCCAAGTCATGCAACCACCCAACATGCAATGGCGTGTTGTGACATGGTATATTGCCCATGTGATGTTGAGGTAAGAGAACCTTAAAATATGTGTAGGTAACCAACTGAGGCAATAATCTCCAATATGTCTAATTTCACTTGTGCGTTCAACACACCCTCAAGCTTGAGGGTCTTACAAACACATTTGAATGGGGATTTATTTTAATGTTTTTGTTTGCAACATTACAGGAATTTAGGGCTATGGTCATAAATGGTTGTAATTTTTACATTCAAAGAAAAGAATGATCCTAAGAGCACCACTTATTAATTTAGGATTGATTTTAAGATTTTTGTTCAACAATATGACAAAGATTTAAGTTCATGGTTGTAAAATGTTGCAATTTCAACCCTAAGAAAAAATATTAGTTTTAAGACCACCAATTATTAATTCGAGAATTGATTTTAATGTTTTAAACTTAAATGACACACACACACACACTTGGAAAGAAAGCATGGGAAACCTAAAGTATTTCTTGAAGTTTTGTGGACGGTAAATCGTTGGCCTTGATTATGGGGCCTCACCCAAAAAGGATCGAAGAAAATGAGACTCATGATAAAAAACAACTAGCAACAATATCAAAAAACTTCATTTCTAGCTCTAATCCTTAGACTACTAAACCCAAAATAATATATCTTTTTAAGATAAAGAAATTTATTTTATGATAACACCGATGGCTAAATTAATAATTATATTTTTAGGACAACACTAATTGTCAAATTAACAACTATATTTATAAAAATAACTTAATAAATATCATAATTTGAATATTTTTAAAATAATATAAGTAGAAGGATTGCTAATATTGATCCTGGACAACATTTTCAAGAGAAAGGTAAACCAATTAATTGTAGGCTAATTTATTATTTTTATTAAAAACTTAACAGTTTAGGGTGATTGAAGAAAAATAAAAAATGGTGACCATTTTCATTTGGACGCTTATTGGAGTACTGATATTAATTCATGGAGTGGAGTCTCATTGTTC
This sequence comes from Pinus taeda, assembly GCA_000404065.3. Lineage (NCBI taxonomy): Eukaryota > Viridiplantae > Streptophyta > Pinopsida > Pinales > Pinaceae > Pinus > Pinus taeda. The sequence continues at coordinate 135,798 of APFE031412616.1, read as the reverse complement.
TTGAAAAATAGTAGATACAAAGTTGAGTATCTATTTTTAAATATTATGTTGAAAGATTTCATTGCATCAATGTTAAAAACAAATACATCTCTAGGCATGCACTCATGGAATAAGAATAATTGAGGTTTGTCACGAAATTGGAGTGTGCTCTTAAAATGATATCCCCGTGTTAGTTTGAATCAATGTATTTATTTAATTATATTATAAACTACAATTATTTAAAAGGTTGATTTTATTATCTTAATATAATGTCAATAATTCATTTTATGTACTAAAATATTAAATATATTACCATGTTGTAGGTAAGAAAAAAAATTCCATTTATATTAAATTTTTCTCATTTGTTTTGTTAATTAAATTGTAGATTCATGTATAGAGATATCTATTCAAATTGAGATTGGTGAAGTGCAACGGGGTTAAGGAGATGGCCCCTTTTTCCTTGGTTATTGTTTTTCTTTTTTAATTAATATAAATTAAAATGATAAATATATTAAAATAAAAAGGTTGTGAGTATATTTTTTTGGAGTAAGAAGTTAGCTTATAATTGAGATAATATTTGTTTTTATATGATTTCATTATAGGTAATCTCAATAATGATCACAAGGTCATAAGCATTATTAGTTTTTTTATAAATATTATTTAAGTTGAAACTATTTGGTTTTAGATTAAGACTTAAAATTGTTTTTAGTTGGCCAAGCGTTTTCCTTTATTGAATGTAAGGAAATTGATTAATGACTCAAAATGGAAATGTAATTGATAGGAGTGAAATGTGTCCCTCTTATGAACGTTCAATACATTATTTTAGTTTGAGTAGACTTCATTTAATAATAATGATCAATTAAATCCATTTAAGGTAACAATCTTTAATAATTACCCTCACAACCAATGAACAACTATTTTATCATAAGTTTTACTAAAAAAAAATGAAAAATTCTAACTCAAAGTGAAAATAGGATTGCGAATCCCATGGGGTGCAGAGTATATAGTGACAAGGTACTATATTAAGATACTTCATGGTATAAAGGTAACTAGTTTGAAACTTCGTAGGAAATTTCTAGCCATGTTAAGAGTTGGTGTGACCCAGGTCAGATGTGATCCCCATGTGACTTGGACAACTTAGATGCCCTTGGATTGCAACTACTCGTGCCATATGTTAGGTGTGCCAATCATCTCAAGGCTCACATAACCTAGCAAAATAGAAAATGAAAATAAGGGTTGAAAAAACAAATATCCTCTACAATACATGTTTATATCAATAAACTTTACCAATATAGTCACTTCATTACTAGTTCAATACATCCATAAAAAAAGACGTAATAGAGGTGTTGTACATGCCTTTAATAGTCTTCTTCAATATGGTGATCATATCATCCTAACCCTACAACTTCTTTTTAACAATCATTAACTTTCTCTCTACATTTTTCAACCTATCTACAAAATTATCATCCTTCAACCACACAATAACATCTACAACATGATAAACTTCCATTATGTCCAAATTGAATGTCTATTTCATCTATTGTCTCTTAGTTTCCAAATTATTTATTTTCTCTCCATGCTCATGTAATGAGCCTATCAACGAAATCATGACCTTTTCAATATTCACTAGAAATTTCTTCATCGTTGGGTTATTTAGGTCCCTCTTGTGTCACTGCTTCTCCTTACTATGAACCAACGATGATTGTACATAAATTTGTCACTCAAATAATCCTTGAAACCAACTAACTACTATCTATATGATCATGTCAACTTACATGCCAATCTACTCCAAAAATCCACCTATCATAGCTATAACAATATTCGGCTTGAATATCACTTGTCACAAATGCAACATTGAAGAGCACCTTGTAAACTTCAACTACACTAAGATAATCACTTATATTATTAGTTGATCATAATGTAACCCCTCTTATAATATACCACATTATCATAATGATGATAGTGGCACTTGCTCTATCTTCACTTAAGCTTTGATACCACTTCTCTTGAGGGTAATAATGGTAAAGAGAACCCACAACCTTATTTACAATCTCAACTTTAATATCACCTGTCATAAGCTCAGGGAGACTTGCATGGATCAAGGCACACCATGGGATCCTATGGTGTGTGGAACCAATGCCATTTTGATTGATGTCTTACAAAAATTGATTGTACTAGACATGGATTATGCCTCCCAATATTCTTTAGTTAAGTGTTTGTTGAATATTTAATTACCTAACCAATTTCATCAATTCATAATTGTAATAAACTCCATTAATGAAAAATACACAATATTCATGAGAAGCCTTATCCTAACACCCAAAATCTCTCTCTCTCTCTCTCTCACACACACACACACACATAGTAAAGGGAAAGTTTTATAAAGAACAACCCTTACTCTTTTACATAATTGGGAAAAACCTAGCCAAAAGATTTACTATTTGGTTCTGTTACAAACCCCAAATTTCATGTTGGTTGGATGCTTCTATGCCACCTAGGGATGACCTATAAACAAAATTCCCAAGACACCTGGCTCACATGTGCTTTCATTTTTTGCGCAAGGAGAAACCTCATTCTTTATCCAAACCTATCATGCCAACTCTTGTCACACAACATTATTCACCATGTGCATTGTGGTACATTTGTTTATATATTTAGTGATGTGTATTATTGTGCTCTCCCACTTGTTCTATCTATTTAGTTATACCCTTCATGTGCACCTTTCCAAACAATGTGTATGTTGAGTGGAATGGGTTGAGCCACCTGTTTACTTTTTCCTATGATGTTTTTTTTAACTCTTAACCTAATAAACATGCACCCATCATGGCTCACTGTTCCACCTTCATTGCTTGCTTGTTCAAGCTGATGTACCCATCTTGTCATGTCATTTCAATCATTCACATGTTGGGCCAACATTACATTGTGTTGGTCATTCCAATGTGCCAATCATTCCACTTCGTCAAATTGTTCCTTTTGTGCTTGCATGATGGAAGAAACCCAAAATTGTTTCTCTTACTCAGTGCACTCTCATACGAGGTCTCGACTAACCGAAAGTTGGGTGCCTCCATGCCATGCAACCACAACCATCACGTTGCAACATAGCATGGCATCAATCTTGTCTCATGCAACACATCTCACCAAGATGTTGTGTTGACATGCAAATCCCTTTCTAATACATCCATGGGTACACCCATGTCATGCAACCTCCCAACATGCAATAGTGTTCTATGACATGGTGTATTGGCCATGTGCAACCAAGGTAAGGAAAGCCAAAATATGTGCAAGTAACTGAACTAAGGAAACCATCTTCAATATACTCAAGTGTGCTTGTGCACCCAACATGCCCTCAACTTTGAGGGCCTTGCAACCACTTTTTGATGGGGGGTTGATTTTAATTTTGTTGCTTGTAACATTACAATGATGCAATGCTATGGTTACAAATGGTTGTAATTTTTACCTTGAAAAAAATATGATTCAAAGAGCATCACTATTTAATTGGAGGTTGATTTTAAGTTTTTTGTTTAATGTTATCCAGACTTAAAATCATGATCATAAAAAAGTATAATTCAATCCTTAAAAAAATTATTTTAAATCATCACTTATTAATTCGAAATTTAATTTTAGTATTTTTTACTAAAAATATATATGTTTTAAACTAATTTTTTTATTATATAATCACTTTTTTTTTTCAAATTATAATGATAATTATAAAAATAATTTTATAAATATTATAATTTAAATATTTTTTAAAATAATATATCAAATTAATCGTTAATATTGATTATGCGAGGAAAAAGTAAACCAATTAATTGTAGACTAGTTTATGTAAAGAATTAATAGTTTAGAGTTATTGAAGAATAAATAATAAATGGTGACCATTTGTCTATCTATATTCCTTTGCATTTTGATGCATATGGACTAGTGATATTTGTGTACAATCCCTGCAAATTGATTGGTGCAAATTGATTGGGGTGTCAGGGTTATTGAAAATTGGTAGATACAAATCAGAGTATCTTTTGTTTGTTTAGGTACCATATCTGAAGGGTTCCACTACTTCAATATTAAAAACAAATACTACACTGGGCATAAGAGAATAATTGAGGTTTGAAAACAATGAATTAAAAACAAATACTATACTGGGCATAACAAGAATGATTGAGGTTTGAAAACAATGAATGTTCTAGAACTTCAAATTTGAGATGGGACTATATGATGAACTATACATGAGTTCATCATGAAATGTAGCATCATTTCCTTTTTGTTTCAATGACGACTTAAAATGATATACCCATGTTCGTTTTAATTAATATGTTTATTTAACTATGTTATAAAACTATAATTGTTTAAAGGGGTTGGATTTATTATCTTAATATATTATTGATAATTCATTTTGTGTCCTAAAATGTTAAACACTAAATATACTACCATCTCTATTGTTTTAGTAGGTAAGAAAAATAAATTCCCTTTACTTTAAACTTTTCTAATTTATTTTGTTAAATTACGTTTTAGATGTGTATGGAGATATATATTTAAACTGAGGTTGGTGAAGTACAATGGATGCTAAGGAGGGGCTTTTTTTTTGGGTTGGTATTATTTAAGTTCAGTGTCTCCCTTTGTTTTTTTCTTTTAATCGATTAATATAAATTGTTATTTTTTAATCCATTAATATAAATTGAAATGATAATATATATTAAAATAAACAAGTGAGGGTGTATTTTGTTGGGGTAAAAGGCTAAATTGTAATTAAGATAGTATCTCATTTTATATGATCTTATAATGAGTAGTCTCAATAATGATTAAAAAGTGATAACGGATGTTATCTTTTTAAGGAATACTATTTAAGTTGAAACTATTTTTTGTTCCTTGTGTAAGACTTAAAAATATTTCTAATTTGTTAATAAATTTTTTCATTAAATATAAAGAAATTGATTAACAACCTAAAATGAAAATGTATCTTGTAGGAGTAAAATTATTCCTTCTTATGGACCTCCAATATATTATTTTAGGTTACCTAGTTTTCCTTTAATAATAACAATGAGATAAATCCATTTAAGGTAACAATCCTTAGTAATTACCCTCACTACTAATGAACAACTAACTATATTAGGAAAAAAATTACTACCTAAAAAATTTACAAATTCTAGCTTAAGGGTTGCACAAATAATGTCCTATGCACTAACTATTTATATCAATAAACTGTACCAGAATAAAGACATTTTTGGTGTCTAATACATCCATAAAATAAGACTTAATAAAGGTGGTAGACGTGTCTTTTTATTATATGGAATTTCCCTTGCAATGATAAGGTATTTTAAACCCACCTGTGTACCTATGGCCTATCACAGATAACAAGTTCCTAATCTACTTAACCCTTAAAATATCACACATATGAATTTAATGAAATAAACAAGAGAGAGATCATATGTGGACCTTATTCTAGAAGGTGGGTGCTTGGTGATGCTAGTGGTAGCTACTCTAGAGAAATTCGCTCCTAAGTTTCCTACACCTATTACCTACACACAAATGACAATAGCCACAATATCTATTATCCTACATACCCATTAGCATTAGTGACATAAACCTCAATTGCAAACAAAAATTTCATCAGAGAAAAATGTGTTTTATTTGGGGGGGTGGGAGAAAATATTTATATTATACCATAGAAGTATGCAAAACGTGCTCCTTTTGTAGTCACTAATCCTTCTCCCTCCTCACACTACAACTCATTGTCAAGGAAAATAGTATACTGAAGCTTATTGCAAGGGGAACATATGTGCTTAAGTTAACAACATTTCGTTGTATGAACTTTTCTCCAATTTTTCCATGGAGAGTGTAGAAATTTTGAATAATTTAACACATATTCAACAGAGATTATCCTGATCATGTACTATTGCGGAAAACATACACAATACATAAGCTCCTCTACGTTGATCATCAATATAGCAGCATCAATAACAATAAGACATCAAGAGCATTCACACATTAACACAGTATGTATCCCGGGGAAAGCATCTCGCTAAAAACCCCAACTATCTGTATATTAATGATTGAGCCATGTAACATTACACAGCATAATACTTCTCACAAGTATCTCCACCTCTATTACACACAATACAGCTCAGATCTGAATCAATCACTGG
>APFE031412616.1:103606-114913 GCA_000404065.3 Pinus taeda | reverse complement strand
CTAAAGAATTCATTTTTGTAGATGAAATCACAAAATTAAACAATCAAAGGTAGGAACTTGATGAAATTCACGTCACTCAATAAAATAAAACCAAAGCTTCAACCAATAAACAAAATAAACTAGAATCATAACATCTAGTGCAAGGTCCTATCTTAAAAGAATATATATATGAAAGTAATGTTAACCAGGCTAATTGTACAAAAATGATCATTGGACCATTCCAAAAAATAAGTTATGCTATAAGTAACAGAAAGTAAATATTCAATTGAATGATGCCACAAGTAACAAGAAAATGTAAAATTGTACAAAAAGTAAGAAATAAATAACATTACAAGTAAAAGTACTCAATCCACCCTGCAAGTAGTAATAGTCAAATTATTATAACTTTAATAATACAAAAATCATCCATCAAAAAGTTAGTGTAAGATAATCTCCTTGAGGTAAAAGTTCCAAATAACAACTATTGATAAATAACAACTGCATGCTATAAGATAAAATGCACAATGTATGGAGAATGAAGATACCCTCAAAGGTCTTCTCGGGACCTTTTGCAGACTGTAAGATTATCTGCAACCATCACAAATTTACATGCACGTTCATAAAAATAACTAACCATCAAAGTAGGACAAATAGATTACCTCAAGCCTCCATGTGGATTTACTAGGGAGTGCAATGCAGGTAGGTGGAAGTCCCCTGAGCTGGCTCCAGATCAAGTCCTACACATAGAAGAGACAAGCATAATCATAGCATACAACTCTGAAAACTAATACATGAATACATAAAATAACATCTAGTTACACATAACTAAGCTACTCATGCAAAAGGGTATTAGAGAAATAAACGAATCAATGATAGTACCAACACCATGGAGTAGACAGTACAACTGTAGTTCTATATTAATGTTGAAAGAGTGATTACAACCATCCATTGCATCAGCCTTCCCTTACCCCTCTAGCTTCTCTCTCTCTCTCTCTCTCTCTCTCTCTTACCAACTTCTTATGATTTGAGAAAATGCTCAACAATCAAGTATGCTATCCTTTCAAATGATCTGACCTCCATCACCATAGCCCTAGCTTTGCTTATGTAGCAATTGATTTAGGGTTTCCAAGTTCCTCCATGAGTTCCTTAGGGTAAAAGAAATGAAGTTTCCATGCTTTTCAGCTCTTTCCTATTTGCCTCCTTCATTAGGATTAGAAATCCCCCAAATAGGTTGAACTTGAGATGTTTCCTTGCTTTTCTTGAGTGAATTTAGGAGCAAATATCTAGATATTTATGAGTCAATTTATTCCTTTGACCCTAGAGCTTTACTAGGATCCACTAACGCTATTCCCGAACTAGCAACTTGAGTTGGTTGGATCACTAATGCACCCTTAGGCTTGCAGAGAAGGTTTATAAAGTAGGTTGTCAATGCATAGCTAGAGTTAGTGTGGAAACAAGGCATGTGATCTTGGTATTTTTTTCAACTATCATGTCTTTCCCCTCTAAGTTGATGAGGGGGTCCATTTGTTGTATAACAGATGCTGCATAAAGTATGATATTAGAGGCTACGACAATGGCTGAAATACTTTACTTAACTAATATTTTCCTTCTTCGACAAAAAGAGAGAGAGGATTGGAGCTTCGGGTGGTACGAGAAACTTGATACAACACATATATATAAAACTACTAAAATCATGTCCTGAGTTGGGCATGCCCATGCTCAGTAGCTATGTCAGAGTGATTTTCTCATAAAATATATATGACGATGTTGGCTGCCGATAAGTACAATGCAGATTTGGTGTCATAATAGCATCATTCTGATGAGCTGTTTCCCAAAAACAATGTATGTAACTTGGGAGAGGAAGTAAGGCTGACTGATGCAAGCCTCTACCCAAGGTCTTGATTTCTGCTTCACCAAACATCATAAATCAATACATGTGAATATATGCATTGATGTTGAACATGCATGAAATAATCTGATTACCAGTCAATAATGGAGACCATTAACAGACGCGAGGAAGGCCACCAATAATGGTGATGATTTTCAAGATGCAAAGTACAATCTAAAGAGCGTGAAATATGTTTTTATCGTCAAACACCCATAGAATTGATTAACCAAGAGCCAATAATGAGAACCCTTAATCAAACACAAGGCAACCTGTCACTAATGTCTGCAAGTACCAAGGCACTAAATGTGTTTCTGGGTTGTCTTCCTAGATAGAGTGTTGAAGTCGATAGGAAGATACATGTCGAAAGGTAGGCAATAATGTGTCTTACATCAATTGACATGAAACAAGATGAGAATGATTTGTTTCTTGAGGAATCTTTGAGCATTGGGTCTAATCAAGAGAGTGCATGATGAAAGGATATGCTTGATGGGTTGATGGAGGAAAAAAAAAGGTTGACCCTTGAATAATAGAAGGCACGACAAATGTTTTAACCATGTAGCACTAGACTCACGAACACCAAAGAGTGTTAGGATACAAAGATGCAAGAACATCTGGGTATTTAGGCTAAACTCATAGGATGGTAGCATTCATATTGAGAGGCCATCACAAGGAATATTTATTTGAGGGAGTGCCATGTTCAAGGGAACAACTGCTGCCAAACCACACTTTCTAATACTGAATGCAGCTGTATTGTCTACCTTCCTCGTTTGATTAGTTTAGTGAGTTCAGACAGGTAAACTCGTCAACCTTTTCATATTTTAAGAGTCTGAAAAGGACCGCGGAAAGAGCGACTCTATATCTTGTTTGTTTAATTTAATGAGTCCAGACGAGACAACTTGGTGGTATTTTCATATTTAGAGAGTCTGAAAAGATTGTAAAGAATGACTCCATTTTGGCCCCTTTGTCATAGTTGTTAACCAGGTGCGACAAAAGGTTAATAGTATACCCAGATCAGTTACTTTTCTGTGAGTTAATCTATTGAATCTAGATAAAGAGAAACCTATGTTCAATAGATGTTGACCTTATTTTGTTACGAGTACAAGGAGACAGACTAAACTCGTTTTTTGTCATGAATTTTTAATGAGTCACGCAACGACAAACTCAATCCCTTCATCAAATTTTAATGAGTCAAATGAAAAAAACTCAAAGTATATTTTTTAGTTTAGTGAGCAAGGAAAAAGAGGTAAAAGAACTACTCATTCTTTCTTGTAGATTTAATGAGCCCGAAGAAGGGGAAAAACTTGGGGATTTTTTGATTTAAGAGCCAGAAATGGTCCCAAAAAAGCAAGTGCTCTTGTTGTTACCGTAGATTTTTAATGAGCCCGGTGAAAAACGCTCAATATTTTTCAATTTAACGAGCGAGAAAAGTACCTAAAGGAATTCTCGTGTCATCTTTATAAATGTTTAATGAGCCTAAAGAAAAAACTCAGGATTTTCTCAGTTTAATGAGTGAGAAAAAAGCACCTAAAAAGAATGCTCTAATGGTCTTTTTCAGTTTAATGAGCTAGACAAAGAGTGAAAAAGAGTTGCTCAGACCATTGTTGTATGTGTTTAATGAGCCCAACGATGACAAACTCGGGGATTTTTGATCTAAAAATGAAGATCTTATATTACTTTTAAGGTATTACAGACTCATGCGCATGGATTTGCCTATATTACTTAGTGCAATGGATCGATAAGATTGCGAATAATACAGGCAATTGAGCAGTTAGATAAACATAATAGACAACACACATAACATAACAAAATTAATTTGGATTTCACCCAAAACTCTTTGGCTACGTTTCCTGGTCCAACCTTCAGTGGTGGCCTCTCTATTATGTCTTCAAGAGCAGAGTTTTACAAAGTGTGAGCTCAAACTAAGTCTCAACACAACAGATGCAACAATAGAGTTTTTCTTGAATCCCTCAAGCCTCTCTGAGTACATTGAAACTTTCTTTCACTCTCTGTCTCTTTTCTTTTTCTCTATCTCATCGTTGCTCCCTTTTTCTCTGTCAGTATGTCGATTTAAAGCCAATCGATGCTATCTGTTCGTTTCCCCTTGTCGGGCTCTCTGGCTCCCGACCTGTATCTGCTTGAATTCCCTTCTATTCGTTAGCACTCATGGCATAACGTATTCATGGGAGGTGGTCAAATGTTCTCCAACGGAAAGGACCATCGAGCATTTGAAACCCCCAAAAATATCGTTCTCTATTTTCACAGAGAAACATTGTAAAACATAGGAAAATTCACCAATATGTCATTTTTCGAACTTCAAAAATCCTTAAATCTGCTCTATGCTTCTATCGAGTCCGCCTGTAATCACTTATCACATGTCTCAAGTTCTCGTTCCGCGGTTTCCCTTTGTATTTAAAAAGTACATTAAAACACTTAAAATATCGCAAAACGACTTTACGGAAGACTTGAAATATTTATGAAGTGGCATTTACAAACCCTTTTGGTTCTGGTTTCATCGCATCGACACTTCCCTTCATATTTTGTTTATTTAACGAAAAATGAAAAATACATAGGAAAAACCCTATTTCTAGATCTCAAAATATATCAAATATCATTCATAACTCCATCGGGTCCAGATATGTATCGCAAGTCATGTAGGTATCGACCCTCACTCTGTAGTGTTGCTCCGATGCGATTTTGTGATGCGACTTGTCGCAATCGCATATCGCATGAGCCCCGGGCCATTGGTAAGTGTTCCTTTGCATTGTGTTGACGCGATATTGCGATTCAACTTGGGCCATCGATCTGTGCACTTGACCAGTGGTGCTTGTTGACCTTCACTGAGCGTGATCGCAACTGTCATATGGTCACCTCCGGTGGCCTCCACCTGTCACCACCAATTGTGATATGCTAATTAGATTTGGATTATTGATCGGCCAGATCCAACGACTCCTGTACATCACTATGTAAGCATCGACAAACTTGTTTTTCACTATTTCCTTGTGTTTTTCGCTTTCGATAGTGTAATAATTTTGTGATAGTTTTGATCTTTTAGAAGATTTGGAAGACCTAGGGGGTTTTTGGATCCATTTTGGATCACGCCTTCCCACTAAAAAAGATTTTGGACCACCAAAAGTTGGTTTTCAAGCATCAATCAAGTGAGGATACAACTTCCTCACTTGTCCAATTTCCATCCATCGTGCATTGCTTGCTTTTGAACCCCTGAGTCCAATTATGAGGTACTCAATATCCCCTCTACATGTAGTTCTCACCTTCCTGTCCAAAACTGTATATTCCTACAACTCATTGAGATATTCAGGCAACAGATCATCAATAGAAGGCAATTGACTTTGCTCTTCAGGATCTTTAATTAATGATGGTTCAAACAGTCTTAAATTTTCTGTATTGAACACTGAATAAATGTGCATGTAAGCTGGCAAATCAAGGTGAAAAGCATTCTCACCAATTTTCTCAAGTATCTTGAAAGGCCCATACCTTATTGGCTTCAGCTTCTTTCCCTCGCCTTGCATTCTGTCTTTGCTGATGTACAACAATACTTGATCAACAACTTAGAAGCTACATTCAATTCGATGCTTATCATGCCTTGCCTTGTACTTGGCCTGGCTCTTTTCCAGTTGTTCTTGCACTACCTGGTGAATTTCTTAGATCTGTTCAATGAACTTGGTTGCTTTATCCACATCATTGTGTCCATCAACTGCTATGTCTTTTCCAAAGACAAAATCCAAGGGAGACTTTGGTGTGAAACCAAAACAAGTCTCAAAAGGAGATCTTTGTGTAGAAGAGTGTTTAGCATGGTTGTAAGCATGTTGCAGATAACACAAATGTTCATCGCAAAGCTTGGGATGCTTTCAATGATAGCCCCTAAGCAACTAGGTCACTATGCTGTTGGCAACCTCTATTTGGCCATCTATTTGTGGATGAAAGGTTGTGCTTTTCTTCAATCTGGTGTCCATCAACTCCCACAAACTTGACCAAAACTTCCCAACAAATCGGGAATCTCGATCAGATACAATGGAAGTGGGTAACCCAAAATGAATCTAGACATGCTGAAAGAACAACTTCGCTATTTGTTTAGCTGTAATCTGATTGATACAAGGTATTAAAATACACTTTTTGTTGAACTTTTCCACCATAACATATAAATAATCATGATCTTTTCTAGATTTTGGCAATCCCCTAACAAAGTTCATGGAAACACTTTCCAAGGACGAGAAGGAACTGGAAGTGGAGTGTACAAGCCTAATTTTCTATTGCTGGGCTTGCTTTTAGCACACATGGTACACCCTTTAATATATCTAGAAAATGTTTCATGCATTCTTGGCCAATAACAGAACTTTTGCAGCTATGCAACTGTTTTACTTACACCAAAATGACCCAATATAAGAGAAGTATGTGTTTCTTAGACTATGTTAACTCTTTCAGTTTGTGGAATGCATAACTTTCCCAAATGATATAAGAGTTGGTCCTTAACATAACAATCCAATTCTTCTACTTGTTTTCCATGACTTAAAGTTGCATATACATCTTTAAAATCTATATCTTTAGCATATTGTTCAATGTAGCTTTCATGCATTACTGAGTTATTTTTAAGTATAGTAGATGCATTTATGATTGGTCTAGACAACATATCCACAACTTTATTGTGTATGCCCTTCTTATATCTAATGACTAGATGAAACTATTGTAGAAAACCCATCCACCTATAGTGTCTTGATTGCTAAAATTTAGTTTGTGACTGCAACTACTGAAGTGGTTGATGATCAGTATGTATAATTGTTTCTTTGCATGTTAAGTAATCTTTCCACTTTTCATACTCTCTACTAATGCATACAATTCTTTATCATATGTGGGATAATTGACTACTGCAAAATTAAATGTCTCAGAATGATAGCATATGGGTTTACCATGTTGCATCAACACTGCTCCCATGGCATAGTCACCGACATCTGTTTCAATCTCAAATGGTCGTTGAAGATCTGGTAGTGCTAGTACTGGTGCCGTACTAATTTTTTGTTTTAAGGTGTCTAAGGCTTTTTGCTATTTGCCTCCCTACTGAAACACATTGTTCAATCATGTTAAAGCATGTAAGGGAGCTGCAATCAAGGAAAAGTTAGCAATAAACTTTCTCCAATATCGTGTCGCTCCTAGGAAGCTCCTCACTTCTGTAGTAGATTTGGGTTTAGGCTAGTTCACAATGACTTCAAACTTAGAGGGATCTATCTTCAATTCCCCACCCCTTACAATATGACCCAAATAATTTAAAGATGTTTTTCCAAATTCACATTTTGATAACTTGACATAGAGATTTTCTCTTTTCAAAACATCTAGAGTTTTCTTTACATGCTTCAAATGTTCTTCCCATGTTTTAATGAAAACAAGAATTTCATCTAAATATACAATTACAAAATCATCAATAAAAGGCCTGAGTACATCATTCATAACTCTCATGAAAGTGGCAGGAGCATTAGTTAAGCCAAAAGGAATAACCAGGCATTCATACAGCCCTTGCTTCGTTTTGAAAGTAGTCTTCCATGCATCTTGTTCTGCTACTCTAACCTGATGATAGGTACTACGCAAGTCCAACTTTGAAAATTAAACTGCTTCTTTCAGCTAATATAATAGATCATCAATGTGAGGAAGAGGATAACGATTCTTGATCATTATTTTATTCAGTGCTCTGTAATCAATGCACATCCTCCATGAACCATATTTCTTCCTCACCAACACAACTGGAGATCTGCATGGTGATGTTCTTGGTCTTATGAAGCCTTTCTCAAGCAGCTCCTGTACCTGTTTCTTGATCTCTGCATTCTCTAAAATGGATAACCTGTACATTATAATGCTAGACAATGGAGCATCTTGCTGCAAATGAATCTGATGTACAATTTCCCTTTTGGGTGGCAGACCTTTAGGTTCTTGAAATAGGATACCATATTCTGAAACAAATTTTTCTAAATTAGCTTTCTGTTTAGCATCACAATGCTCAAATAAATTGGCTTTATCAGGGTTATTTTCTGTTACAACCATTAGTAAAAATTTCTTGCATGAATTTACAATTCTTTTCATCTACCATGAATTTATGAGAGAGCAATTATTTTTAAGTTTATGAGTGCTTATAATATATTCTATTCCATCTTTAGTGAGTTGATACTTATTTTCAGCTCTATGGAAAATGGCTTTTCTATCATACAAGTAAGGACTTCCTAAATCAATTCCACATATATCCAAGGGAACTAAATCTAACTCAACCTCATCCACAAATGCTGACCCAATAGAAAACCTAAGTTTACATTGTCTAGTCACTTGTAGCTTTGCTTTGTCACATACCCACCTAATGGATATGGCTTCTTGTGAGGTGTGGTTAGTAATCCAAACTTCTTTACAATTTCTTCAGAAATCAATTTTACTTGTGATCCACTATCAAATAAAGTATCAATCCTTTGATGCTTGGAAATAACTCTAATATGAAAAAGCTCATGTCTTTTCCTCTCATTTTCTTCATTATCAATAGATTGTGAAGAATTACTAGTAGATGCTTCAGAATTTTTACCTTTTATAACTATGGTTGTGGCTATTGTTTCATCACTTGAGTCTAGCCCCAAATCTTTCTGAATAGCACCAGCAGTCTTCTTCTTCTTTCCATCGAACTTCTTGGGTTTCAACTCCAGATGCAAAGACCAACAATTTTCATCATCGTGTCCATCCTTGTTGTAGTGAGTGCATGAAGGATTTCCTTTCTGTACAGCATTTTCCTTCCTCTATTTCCATTTCAGCTTCCTCTTTTCCTTGTTCTTGCTTGCAGTGGGTTTTGATGATCACCAAATCTCTAGGTTCACATTCTTGCCTCTAGCCTCTAGATGTGTAGCCTGAATGGATACCTCATCTACTCTAGTAGGGTTAAACATGAGAATGGTATGCCTCAAATAGCTATGCAGACCACCTACATACTTCAACAAATTTTCAAGTGAGTCTAGAGAAACCCCTAGAATTAAAGCTCTTTTCCTAAATTCCTAGGTATAGCTTTGTACACTTTTCCCTTTTAATTGGTGAAGAGTTTACCAACTCATCATTCCTTGTTGTATATAAGCTGGTGGATAGAATTGTTTTTTAATGGCAGAAACAAAGTCACTCCAGGTAGAAAGAATTTTACCATGCTTCTCCAAATCAGCTTGTGTCCTACCTTCCCACCACACTAGGCCAGTTCCTCCAAGGTGAAGGCTGGCTAGCTAAATCTTTCTTCTTTCTAAATTTATGTTCAGCACCCTACAATATACATCAATTTGTCTAATCCAATTATCTAGTGTTTCTGCATTTAATTCTCCGTCATTTATTGACAAATCAAATTTTACATTTAATTTAATCAAAGATGTTTTCTTCTTTTTATTTTCAGGGCTAGAAGGAGGCGTTGATGGAGGAGGCTCTTCCCCTTTCCCTTTTCCTTTTGAATGGGCAACTAGAAGAGGTTCCTTTATTCCCTTGCCTTGTTCGGGTGTTGAGGTGCTTTCACCTTGACCCTTATTAAATTCCCGATACATCTCTTCTACCATGGCTCTCATGGTCATGAAACTGTCCATGAACTGAGATTCTGATTCCAAAGGGACTTGTTCTGCCATTTTCCTCCTAGGATAGACTCTTCCAATTTCTAGGTTAGCCTCAACTAGTTCTCCTTCTCCTAATTTAAGCTTTGACCTAGTTAGCATTCAACAATCCAGCACAAGATTTTCTAACTTTAACAAATCAAAAAACATAAGATTTGATACCACTTGATCTAACAATGAAGATATTAGATTACTTTTAAGGTATTACAGACTCATGCGCATGGATTTGCCTATATTACTTAGTGCAATGGATCGATAAGATTGTGAATAATATAGACAATTGAGCAGTTAGATAAACATAATAGACAACACACATAACACATCAAATTTAATATGGAGTTCACCCAAAACTCTTGGGCTACATCTCCTAGTCTAGCCTTTAGTGGTGGCCTCTCTATTATGTCTTCAAGAGCAGACTTTTACAAAGTGTGAGCTCAAATTGAGTCTCAACACAACAAATGCAACAATAGGGGTTTTGCTTGAATCCTTCAAGCCTCTCTAAGTACACAGATTCTTTCTTTCACTCTCTGTATCTTTTTTTTTCTCTGCCTCAACACTGCTCCCTCTATCTCTATCATTTTGTGGCTTTAAGGCCAACCGGCGTTGTCTGTTTGTTTCCCCTTCTCGGGCTCTCTGGCTCCTGGCCTCTGTCTGCATGAATTCCCTTCTGAGCATTAGCACTCATGGCATAACGTCTTCAGGGGAGGTGGCCACCTATTTTGCAATGGAAGGGACCATTAGGCCTTTGAAATCCCCAAAAATAATGTTCCCTATTTTCACAGAGAAGCACCATAAAACATAGGAAAATTCACCAATCTGCCATTTTTTGGACTTCAAAAATCCTTAAATCTGCTCTATGCTTCTATCGGGTTTGCCGGCAATATCTTATTGCATGTCTCAAGTGCCCATTCCATGGTTTCCCTTTGTATTTAAAAAATGCATTAAAACACTTAAAATATCGCAAAACAACTTTATGGCGGACTTGAAATATTTATGAAGTGGCATTTACAAACCCTTTTGGGTTTGGTCTCATTGCATCAACTCTTCCTTTTGTATTTCATTTATTTAACAAAAAATGCAAAATATATAGGAAAAGCCCTGTTTTCGGATCTCAAAATATATCAAATATCGTTCATAACCCCATCAGGTCTGGATATATATCACAAGTCATGTAGGTATTGGCCCCCGCTTTGTGTTCTTGCTCAGATGCGATTTTGTGATGTGATTTGTCACAATCGCATATCACATGAGCCCCAAGCCATTGGTAAGCATTCCTTTGCATTGTGTAGACACGATATTGCGATTCAACTTGGGTATTCGATATGCATGCTTGATTGATGGTCCTCGTTGACCTGCACTGAGCACGATCGCAATTATCATATGATCACCTTTGATGGCCTCTGCCTGTCACCACCAATTGCGATATGCCGATTGGATTTGGACCGTTAATCAGCCAAATCCAACAGCTCCTGTACATCACTCTTTAAGCCTCGATAGACCTATTTTTCACTGTTTCCTTATGTTTTTCGCTCCCGATAGTGTAATCCATTTGCGATAGTTTTGATCTTTTAGAAGATTTTGAAGACTTAGGGAGTTTTTGGATCCATTTTGGATCAATTTTTCAATTCAAGAACAAGAAAAAGTCCCAGAAAAGAACATGGTCATATCTTCTTTGTAGTAGTTTAACAAGCCCAAATAAGGAGACTTGAGGTTTTTTAGATTAACGAGCAAGAAAAATGCCATAAAAAGAACACTCTCTCTTCTTCGTGGTAGTTTAACGAGCCCGAAGAAGGAGACTCGAGGAATTTTCAGATTAACAAGCAA
>APFE031412616.1:42027-102788 GCA_000404065.3 Pinus taeda | reverse complement strand
ATGGTAGGATCCATGGATTGGTCTGTTCATGAGGAATGGATGAAAGCATGTTGACTATCTATGAAACCTTGGGTAGCTAAAAAGGGAAACAACCCATTAGGGAAGAAGCCTTTAGTAGACCAGTACCGATACTAACATAAGATTTAGGTACACCACCCACTAAGGGTATAGAGCTGCTAGGCAACGGAGAGTAATGTGGGGTGCAAAAGGATAGCTGGTCCACTGTGACTATATTTTCATCCAAGGGAAAGAGGATGATACGAAAGAATGAAGACACAACGAACTTCATTGCATAAGTCCAAGTGCGGCCCAAAATGAGATTATAGTCGAGTTCATGATCCAAGACTTCAATATCTACCGTTACCATTTTCCCACTCAAGGTGATGGGATAGCTAGCTAGGTAATGTTTTGGGATGAAAATGTGACCGTCAAAAGATTTAAGGGAATTCGACTATGGTGATAGGGTTGGAGAACCCAAAGCGAGCCAACATGAAGCCAACATGACATAGGTAGAAGCACCTTCGTCAATGATAGTTCTATGTATACCTTTACCTTTAGAAAAGATTTGCACTTGAAATGCAAGCTGGTGAGAAAGGGGAGGTTTACATTTTTCCATGTCGAAAATTGCATGCATGGAATCCTGTGGGTTGATACCACCAATAGCTGAAAGCAAGGCTTTTCTTTGTGCTGGACATGTTTGTAATACTTCGAGCACTGACATAGCTAATGGCGCTTGCGCCAAGTCTTCTACAATGTTGTATTTTTGGGAGGCACATGCAGATGTATTGTGCATTGTGCATCGAAGTGCCCCTTTGGGGGGGTGAATTACAAGATCAGAAACCAGCCTTTTGATATGCAAATCATTAGGCGGTGGTGGGTTTTGACTTGAGGAAGGTTCCTCTGCATGCACGATAGGACTCCATAAGATTTGGCTCTTGTTTGTAGATCTACCATTTCAAAGGTGTAAATGGTAGAAGATCCTTCACTAGCTAAAGGATGTTGCAAACCACCATTGCCCCCTTGTAGGGGTTTGGGTTGGTTGGAAATAAGGTTTTACTATGGTTGAGTCAGGAAAGGATTATTAAGGACATTGGGAGTCCTATCAGTATCCTTTTTAGCAATGTATTATGTGCATTGCTGAAGATGTGGACAACAATAGGTCATGTGGTCTTCAGCATAGATTTTGCAAGCAAATTTGGTGAGTTTATCCTTTCCATCATTAGGAGGTGCAATGGCCTTCTATTTTTGGTTTTGCTGCTTTATTGACTACTCCTCAAAAGGAGTGGTCTATTTCTTATTCTTCTTGTTCTTACCATCGGCTTTTTGCGTAGAATACACAGAGTTTATCAGGGTGGTAGGAAGAGCAGTCGATTTGGTAGAGGGGTCCACTGACATCTAGGCAATGTGACCGCTAAGTTGTTTTACAACAACCCCAGAGGTTGTGCCGACAATCCCATCGGCATGCACTATCGGGTGCTGAGTAGCGTAAACATTGAAGTTACAAGGGGCATTGGGGATTACATTGTAAAGTGTACCAAACTGTGAATATATCATATGTAAGTGTTGGGCATAATGTATGGATTGGTATTCTGTGACCGCACCACCTAAAGCAACATCTTTAGTGATTTGTGGGAGTAACCAGTCCGCTAAGAGATAGTCTGGGAGGGGAGCTTTGACTAACCTTCGACTACATCTCCATTCATGTATATGATCGGAGATGTGGGTGCCGGTATCCCAACATAGCGAAGTGAGGAGCTCTCTCCCAATATCATAGCGGATGGGTAGCTAGAATTTCTTGCTAGAATTCCTTTATGAATTCTATCGTTAGAGCATTGAAGGTATTTACTGATGCACCTGGTAACTCAATGTACCACTTAGATGCGTTGCCAGTGAGGGTACGTGGAAAAAGACGTAACCAGACACTATCATCCACTATGGAGTTGGAAACACACCAAAGATGGTAGGTGGTGATGTGAGTGCCTGGATCCTCCACTTGTTTCCCTTCAAACTTGGGAATCTCTGTTGGTATCTTATGCGGGATTTGCAGCCAAAGTAAGTTGTGGTAGATGGGGTCATTTGTAAGTTTGTACAAGTTGGGGATATCCAACGTTGCCAAGAAAGGCAAAGTGTGTGGTGCCCCCGACTCGGACCAAGGTGATGACATATGACTTGAGGAACCTTGTTGTCCTCCCATCATTTGAGTCCCAATATTATACATAGGCTGCGTGGTATAGTAGTTTCCTTGGGGTATAGTGTTGTAGTGTGGGTTTCCATGGGGAATCTGATGTTGGGATATAGAATTTCCCCCATGATAAGTAGTGCCCCCTTGACTCATTTGAATTTGTGAGTAGGGTGCTCCCATGGATTGGTTGGGACCTCCTTGAGGATTCCTGCCTGCCACAGAACTAACCATATGTCCTTGATTGACATAAGGAACGCTCATGTCAATCAATGACTGACCATGCATGCCTGAGAATGGAGGGGGGAACTGTTACGTTCCCGATTGGTATGTGCATATTAGGAATTCCCCCAGATACTTGAATCTAGGGGATTGAACTATAGAATGGCTACTGAGCATATTGTTGGTGGATGGGAACTGTGCTAATAGTGCTATATTGGGTGTTATGTGGAGTGTTGTATGTAGCACTTGTTGAAGGTATACAATTTGACACTAAAGGGGTGGAACCTAGCATTGGCCGGGTTCCACTCATGGAGGGTGTCATGTGAGTGGTTGTACCTGGTACAAATGGGATAGTAGGGTTCACCATCAATGGTGTATTGGCGACTATCAATTGGGGAAGTGGTGGAGGACCAAAAGTGTCGACAAAGTTCCACGACCCATTAGTCATCGACGAGATGGATGGAAATGTTCCACCTACAGAAACAGGGAGTACAAGTTCCACTGGAACCAAGAGTGGGTCTAACGGATTCATGAGAGGAGGGTTAAATTGAGGAAGAAATCCTTCGGTAAAGAAATCCTCGGGAAAACTTGAATCTTCGGTTGTCCACATAGATTCCGTGTGAGATCTAGGAGGCTGGTTCCCTGAAGATGGGGAGTCCAGTTCACTGGAGCTCGGTGGATCATCCACAATGAGTGGAGGAAGTCCTAGCAATCGTCTAGATTGACGATAAGGGCTGGTTGTAGCCACAGCGACCGTTAATTTTTATCAATAAATTTTATCGTGATATTTGTTAAAGTCTCAAATGATAACACTCGGGTGCGTAAAAAATATAAAAAATACACTAAGTTGATCAATCAACAAATAGAGGGAAATGACCCTGTCTGATAAGCACCGATCACTGGAGATGAAACCCAGTATCATAATGAATAATAGAGAGGGCTAGCCAAATGTACAGTTACAATAACTCTTGAGCTTCGCTGGCACCTCAGATTGAGGGGCCAAGTACTCTCCTGAAGATGAGCACCCTCCCAAAAACTAAAGACAGAGTAGGTCCATCTGTGTTAGGTACTATGGCATCCCACCCGAGTCACCTTATGTAAGTCCCTAAAAGCTAGGCCACTAAGGATACCTCAAATCAGGGACACTGCTAGGGGGGACATAGTCGTAGATAGTACGCTATGTGGGTAGGATACCTAAGTCCCCGACTCAGCTCCAAAATCCCCAAATGGATCCCCAATACACATAATACCCAAGGATTTGCAAGAAAAGGTAGGTTACCTTCACTTATAGTTCGATGTTGTCTCGTATTTAGCTCTGCTTTGACTAGAGTGGTCCTGGTAGTATGAGTGTAGCAGGAATTTTCTCTCTTTTAATGACACTAGATTGGGTTTTCGATCTTGGGTAGTTTACTCACACTTCCTATCCCAAGATCCTAACCTAGATAATGTTTGTTTGCTCAATAAAGAGTTACTGATTGATTTTAGGTAAATTTTATGTGTACTTTTTTATTGTCTTCGGTAGGGGAGTTGACGTATGAAATGTGATCGAACTCTGACTCAAAAATCATGCACAAGGCAATGCTTTAAAAAATATTCAATTCGATGAAAATAAGTTGTATTCTATAGGTGAGATTCTTTCACATATTCATATTTGTTCCATGCATCTTAGCCATTATAACACATGCACAACCAACAAAAATCTTTCCAATGCTTTCCTAACAACTACTTAAAACCAAAATAAATCAACTTTTAACCAGCTAAACAGAAGAATGAATAAAAGAATTGATGATTTTTTCTTTGATAAAAACTTTTTCAAGAAAGAAAAAACAACTTATTTCCTATAAAAAAATTCTTTCATGACACCTATCTTGCTAACAAAATGTAGTAGTAGCTCTTCTTTCAATCCATGAACGTGCTTCCTATCCCCTTGGGTTTGCAGATACAATGGGAAATCAAGATTTTGGGAGACCAACGCTCTGTAACAGTGGCCACAGAGAGTTACTGGGTCCACTAACACTCTATGTGCGCAGACAAAGTGCTTTATAAAGCACTATGTAGTCTTCTAACCTGAGTTAGTGTGGGAAAACAGTTCAAAACAGGGCTTAATGGATCATATTCAATGATGAATATGTATAAGCAGGATGTAGCAAGGTTTTGGTGGGTTAGAAAGGGAATTCAGAAGTATAGGGATGTCTTAGAAGGAGGAGGAAACTAAGAACTGTCTGGGTAAACCA
The DNA here is from genome assembly GCA_000404065.3 of Pinus taeda. Taxonomy (NCBI): domain Eukaryota; kingdom Viridiplantae; phylum Streptophyta; class Pinopsida; order Pinales; family Pinaceae; genus Pinus; species Pinus taeda. Next base: position 98,153 of record APFE031412616.1, on the reverse strand, counting down.
GGAACTAGATGTATAGTCCACAGTGGAGTTGCCAATTTTTCTATAGGATAAAATGCACGGTGTATGGAGAATGAATATACCCTCAAAGGTCTTCTCGGGACCTTTGGAAAACTGTAAGATTATCTCCAACCATCACAAAGTTACATGCATGTTCATAAACACTAACTAACCATCAAAGTAGGACAAATAGATTACCTCAAGCCTCCTTGTGGATTTGATGGAGAGCGCAATGCAGCTAGGTGGAAGTCCCCTGAGTCAGCTCCATATCAAGTCCTGCACGTAGAAGAGACAAGAATAATCATAGCTTACAACTCTGGTAACTAATACATGAATACATAAAAGAACATCTAGTTACACATAACTAAAATACTCATACTAAAAGGCATTAGACAAACAAATAAATGAATGATAATACCAACACCATGGAGTAGAAAGTACAACAATAGTTCTATATTAATGTTGAAAGAGTGATTACAACCATCTGCTGCATCAGCCTTCCCTTACCCCTCCAACTTCTCTCTCTCTCTCTTCTTACCAACTTCTGATGATCGGAGACAATGCTTAACAATCAAGTATGCTATCATTTCTAATGATCTGACCTCCATCACCATAGCCCTAGCTTTGCTAATGTAGCAATTGAGTTAGGGTTGCCAAGTTCCTCCATGAGTTCCTTAGGGTAAAAGAAATGAAGTTTCAATGATTTTCAGCTCTTTTACATTTGCCTCCTTCATTAGGATTAGAAATCCCCCAAATAGGTCAAACTTGAGATGTTTCCTTGCTTTTCTTGAGTGAATTTAGGAGCAAATATATAGATATTTATGAGTCAATTCGCTCCTTTGACCCTTAGAACTTTACTAGGATCCACTAATGTTGTTCCCGAACTAGCAACTTGAGTTAGTTGAGTCACTAACGCACCCTTAGGCTTGCAGAGAAGCTTTATAAAGCTAGTTGTCAGTGCATAGCCAACATTTGTGTGGAAACAAGGCATGTGATCTTGGTCTTTACTTCAACTATCATATCTTTCCCCTTTGAGTTGATGAGGGGGTCCATTTGTTGTATAACACTGCACATAAAATCAAAGAATATAGAAATTATGAATTTCCTAAGATAATATAATTAACAAATAAAACTGCAATACCTGACTAATGAATGGTACCTTCCTTCATCAATCATCGTTGTGAAGGATTACTCACAAACTAAGATTTCAGGAAATGGATAATTTCATAATATATTATATAGAATAGTATTTTAATAGTCTTACTACATTATCTTCACTTATACCACCCCCTTGCTTCTTACTAATTGTTTAACAGCTAGGAAACCCCTAAGGCTCCTTGATTTATACAAATTAGATGGGTAGTGACCCAACAAAATATCAAAACTGAATAATACATATTAAGGTAAATTTCGATTGCATGCATCTATCTTGTTACATCAATGGTTAAAAAAATAACTTGTTATATCACGTTCCAAATTATTATAACAAATTTAGATCAAATTTTGTCCATTGTTGAGTTGACTCTTTCATTTCTTTCCTCCTTGAGCATTTGTCAAAGACCACATGCTTAAGCGCCAATGAATTGTAGGAATAATATATCATGGATTTACAAATAACAACACCAGAAGTAATAAAACACCCAAAAGAGATCAAGTAATGATGTCCATCCTTGAGAATATACAACCAATCAAACACACTTTTACAACCATCACATGAGTAATCCAAAACTACGTGGAAACCACTTAACAATCATATATAATCACTTGAATAATATGATTTGTAAACAATGTTGTTCCTCAGTAAAAAAATATGGGTTATGAACAAAATATCATCAAGAAGAGGGATAACGTAATATAATTAAGATAATTTCAGATAGGAAAAATGGATAGAAAAGGGTCAAATTCATGGGCTTAACATCCCCCGCCCAACTTTTTCTACCACATGTCCTCATGTAGCCATCTTCAATTGAGGTCCCTGTTTTCCCATGAATATGTTTCATGAAAAGTACCAAGTTGATAAGCCTCCTATGTGTCTTCTATTGGTTCCCTCAACCTTGCTGCCATCCTAACCTCTGCTCCACAAAATTTATTTGCCTCTTTCAGTTCATACATTGGCCTGTACCTATCCAAGGGAAACTAGATCATAGGAAAATGAAATTTTAGACATATCTAATGTGATCCCCTTTTTTCTATACATTTTAAATATCTATTCAAGTGCCCCATGAATATGAGAAGGTTTGGATATCCGAAAGGCTCTCTAGCTTTGATAGCCAATGTAGACATATCCCATACTTTATTAGAGCCTTGTAGGTCAATAGTGGCTATGTCATCAATAATCCGTACACAATGATCAATAACATGTGCTTTAATAGTTACCACCATCCTCGAGAGATCATTTGACCTAGTGATGAGAGCTTAGATCTTAATGCACTTTCTTGAACTAATAGGGCATGCTCTAATCCTTATTTAATAGGTAGCTTTGGCTCGTTCGATGTTCTCTTCAAAAAGTTTTCATTTAACCTAGTACATGAGATGGGATACAAAGGTCCTTAGTTGTAGGTCCCCTATGTAGGGTGTCAAATTGAAATTTCTTTCATAAGCGAGAATAAAATCTTGTAAATAAAATTCACATAAATTATTTTGCGTAGCATTATCAACTTCATAAAAGGTCCTCCAAAAGGATTTTCATATGGAAACTAATAAGGCCTATCTTCAATAATTGTTGTGATATTAAAAGAATTGAATTTTTCTTCTAAGAACAGGGCATAAATGGGTGATGGTGATCTACAACCCAACAACTCCTAAACAAGTATCCCTATTTCCTGCTTGTCCTTCCTCAATTATTTCACCTATTTTTAGCAGTTTGTAGCTTCCACAAATATTCTTTCCACAATACTTTCTCCAACCTATATAGGGTTACATAATTTTCTCTCTTCCTTTCCATTCTCCTATCAATCTATTTATACTATTCCAAATGAAAAATTCCATTCCGCTAGTACATTTCTAGTGTTTTCCATTTAACACACTTTTCTTGTAGGAATACAAGGGAGGAATATCCAATAGTAGAATTTACAACCTCTTTTTCCTATTTTTCGATTTGTGTAAATTCCTCAAATTGCATATCCAAAGGTTTTCTTACCTATGAAACAAAGTCTTTTCCTTCCTCTAAAATTTTTTCTTAGGGTATTTAATTTTGTTGTTCTCAATTGACTCCTCAATACCCTAATAATCCATTTCAACCTTTGCTTTTCCTATTTCAACACATGATTTGGAAAAATGGTTTCTTTCTCATACTTATAAAAATATTCACATTAGATTCTTATTTCTTCATCATTCACGACACCCTCAATGTCAATTGGTTCTTCTATAGCAGCCCCTTGTGTCATAGCTACAACATTAACCTCATCTATCTCAAGGTCTTGGATAACTAGCATGTCACTTTCCTCTATGGCTAGTTCATGTGTAATAGACACATTGTCACTTCCTTCATTCATGTCAAGTTCTTGTAGATTAGTCACTTCAATTTATGTTGTATTTGGTCCTTATGTAATAGCTATGACATAAATTCCTTCATCAATTTATATTGTAGCTAGTTTTTGTGGAGCACTTACATCATCCAATTTTTCACTAATTTCTACTATAGTTAGTTCTTGTGGTGAAACTATAGTCTTAGCCACTTCATCATTTTCCAATGTAGCTAGTTCTTTTGGAGAAACTACAATGTCCAATGCTTCTCTAGTTTTTACTGTATTTGGTTATTGTGGAGTAGCTATGTCATCAATTTCATCTTCTCTTTCAACATTCTCAATGTTGGTCAACTATTCTATCATTAGTTCTTGTAGAGTAGTTATACTTTCAGCTTACAAACTTGGTTCATGTTCTTATATGGATGAATCTTCCTTCTTTACTACAGATGTTTGTTGTGGAGTAGCTATAGTATGCATTATATCCCTAATAACTTTATTGATCTCTACATCAATTCCATCAATTTCACTGAGACCTAGTTCTTGCAGAGTAGGCTCAACATCCCATCTTCTGAAGACTAATGGTGTCATAGGAGATATTTTATCTGATTCAAACCCCATCGATCTTATTCTCCTTCTTGGTAGGAATGCTACAAAATCCTCAACAAACTTCTTCCTCTTCCAAGGAATGAATGTTGTTACAACCAATGTCTCCTTAGTTTCAGGTAGTTAGGTTTCTTCATCTAGAGGGTTACTTCCATCGTTTCCCTCATTCTCCTCTAAGGGTGGTAGAATGGGCTTGACTGACTCCTGATCACCTTCAACTTCCTCAGGGTCATCATTTTGATCACAATATCCTTCCTCATTCTGCATAGGATCACTTTATTCACCTTGTTTCACTTCCACTAATTCTTCTGAAAAATCTAAGAATTAGTTCCATGTACTTTAAGCATTTCTCAAGGAATAAAGGACCAAAATCTTAAGTAACCCATGGTTTTTAATTGTTGTTTCAAGGTGCTTCACACCCTTGGTAACATGAGCCATATGTCATAATTTTTTTTAGGAATAACTAAGAAATTTTCAATATATTTTTATAGAATAAGTGTGCTAATGATTTTAGATGATAAGAGAACATTGAATTATATCAACCCTCGCATGTAAAATACTATTATGGGATAATTTTTCCTTAACAAGCAGGCCACTTTTAACCTAGCGAGTTAGATAATGATCTACCCATATTTGTGTGTGTGATTGTAAAAAGGGATCAAATGATCTAATTCTAATTCCTTCCTACACAAGTAAGCATACTCAACACTCATACATGATGTTGTAAGAGAGAAATTTGAGAGTTGGTACGAAGAAACCTTACATATTGATGATGTATCTTGGGCCTGACATAGAGAAAAAATTCTTCTACTTGAATATTTTTCTTCCACCTACAATAATACAAGACCCTACAAAAATACACCAACAAAAAAACCCATAATACCCTTTCGTAGAGGGATTATCAGTCTAAAAATAACATTTACGAGTAATAAACATGAACATATCACAAACATAAGAAGGGAAACTAGATCTATTAATCACGAATGACAATACAAATGTGCATACCTCTAGAAAATGAAGTCCTCTTCGTAATCCTACAACATAACCTCCTCCTCTAATTGAAATAAAGGCTCTCTCATTACATTAGACTAATATATTAGATCAAGGAAACTATAGTTCTCTCAGTCTCTCCAAGGCTAACTATGTAACAAACCTAGTGAAAATTCCATGTAATAAAAGTTAATAAAGGAAAAATAATAACCACTGTTGATGGGACACTTATTCCAAGCTGAATGTTGGGAAAAAATCCTAGTGATGGGGATCACTTTTGATTGTTTAATCACTAAGGAAATTGGAAACGCCAATGGATAGAATTTGGAAAGGAAAAATGGATTTTTTGGCACATTTATTTATGAAAATAATGGAAATTATGAGAAAAGGAAGGTGAAAGGTCACAAATTGCGTGTGAGAAGGAAAATGAAGGAAAATAATGGAAAATGGAGAAAATAGAGGCCTCATTCATAAAAAGGCTTTCGAGGATCAGTTGGTAACCTTTTGTTAGTTCAGTTTTGGAGCTCTCTCATTATTCTCTCTTCTCTCTCTCTCATACTCTTGGAGAATTAGATTTTTCTTGGAGTACTCTTGGAGGGTGTGGCATACTTGGATTTTGGAGAAAGAAGGCAAAGGAAGAGCAGGAAAGTGCAAGAGGACATAGAAATTAGCAACTACAATGGGATTTTCTTGCAGGTACCAAGCTGTATATATGTTTCACTCACTAGTTTTGGCATGCATGGCATATGCATGTGGATTTTTGGTCATGATCTATCATTGGCATGGATGATTTCCTGGATTGATAGTGGATTTCCTAGCCTTGCCATTTTCTAGATAGCCATGGAGATTGTGGGTTTATTTTCATTGGTTTTTTTGGTTGGTTCTCATGTTTCCTCATATTGGGTTGGATTACTAGTCTTGAAGCCTTGGTTGGAAAAACACTCTGGAGGCCTGTAATAGCTTAGGTTGAGTTTCTAGTCTCATAGCCTTCGTAGGAAAAACTCTCTGGAGCCTTGGTGGGTTGAGTTAGTAGTCTTGGAGCCTTGATTGGACAACCGCTCTACAGCCTAGTAAAAGTTTGTTAAGTTATAGTATTTTCTATGCTTATAATAGTTTACTTATTTTTCTTACTATATTCCATAGATTAGCAATCATAGGTACATAAAGTAAAGTGTAGATAGAACATTAAACAATCGACAGAAAACAAGCCAAGACAAGAGACACAAGTTGTTGCGGCTAGCCAGGGAAAACCCCACAATGTGTGGGGAAACCATTTGATCAAATATTATTTTATCTTCAATAATTCAGTAGAGAGAAATAGTGCAATAAATCTGATTTATATCAGCAGTAAAAAACCCTAGATTAGCAGCATCAGCATTAGCGACTTCATCATCAAAACTAGGGTAGTCGATGTCTCACCAATTGACCGTCAGATCGACTTGATTCCACCACCAAAAGTTTCAGCCTTTAGAGGAGTTAAGATGAACCTACAATGCAGATCAGAAGAGGAGGTCTTCTAGTCCACGTAGGTCAAACTTCACTTCTTCAGTTGCAGCTTCAGTTTCAACAACTTCCTTCAAACCAGGGTAGTTAATATCTCGCAAGTCTGTTGGATAGACTTGATTCCACCACCAAAAGTTGCAGCCTTTAGAGGAGGTTCAAATGAACCTACAATGTAGTTCAAAAGAGGAGGTTTGATGGTCCATGCTTGTCAAAGTTTGGATCTGCAATTGCAGCTTTAGTTTCAGCAGCTTCCAGCTTCACATGTGTGAGAGAGAGACCCTTTTCTGTGCAGTAGAGAAGAGACTCATTTCTGTGCAGTAGAGAGAGAGAGATGTGATGAGATGAGATGAGTGTAAATGAGGAAATTCCTCCTATATCTATACACAACTATTGATGTTTGAATAGATGCAATTGTTGGGCTTATGAGCCTACATGAGTTGTAGGTCGGCTTGATAATAATTCCATAATCAAAATAAATTCATATCTCCATAAATACTTTTCGTAATCTGATTATCTTTAGATCAATCCTACACCTCTCAATGAGAGGAATCTAATAAAAATATTATTAGCAATGAATAACATGACCCACATGGATTTTGGTCATAGTTGCCAATTTTAACACTCCCTCTCAATTGGGGAGAACTCCATCTGTAATCTGTCTGTCAGTCACTACTATTCATCCATCAAATGCACTACCCTATACAGCCTAACCCTTGCCCTACCCTGCTATATTATTCATGTCCTGCTTTGTCTTGTTCTGCCTATTGTTGGGCACTGGAGAAGGTATGTTATTCTCATTTACCTTGTTATCTTTTCTTCAAAATTCACAACCTTTTCACATCATGAGCTAAGCATATGGTAGAAAAATATGATAAAATCTAGACGGTTTATATGTAATATGAAATAACTAATAATTACCCTTTTTCTATGCAGAAAGAGGAGAAAACAAAAGACTGTCATCCCAAAGGAAAGAATGAGACCAAGTTAACTGTTGTCCCTTTGGCAGGGAACCGCACTCAAACAGGGCAATCCAGATTGGAGTATAACAGCCGAAAAAAGGAAAAGGAGATCTCCAATCGACACAAAAGAACAAGAAGATAACTACAAATTAATAGCTTGATGAATCCCTCAAGATCCGTTGATCCTGAGGGATATCTATCTTAACAATCCTCTGCATTGTTGATATCGTCGTTTGGCTGTTATAAAAAGGGGTAGCACTGTTAGCTTGGGGGGAGAAGAGAAAACTATTTTTATTTTTATGAAAATTTCCTTGGTACTTGAGCTTTGATCATCGACTCTCTTTGAAGAGTGAGTCCCTGTAACTATGTTTCATATTTTAATATAAAAACCTGGTTGTTGTTCTATTGTTGATTCTAGAGTAGCCTGAAGCATTGAGTCCCTTGAGGCTTAGGGCCTGGCCCTAGTGGATCACTTGCTCCTGTATCATATTTATGATTCATGTGTGGTTTGATTTCTTTATTCTACTCTGCTCAGTAATATAAAGCACTTTACTGTTTTACATATCGGCTCTGTTATACTTGATTAAATATTACTGTTACTTACAACAGGAATGCTATGTTATCATTCTAACTCTGCATCACATTATTGTTCCTTTTGACAAATCATATAGCATTGTTGTTCCTTACAAATTACAGATTAACCGTGCTGTATATTCTTAAATCGGTACTACTGTATGATTTATTCTTAAATCGTGATTGTTGTTTATTTGGAATTGTTGTTTTGTTACCATTGTTGTTCTAAAACAATTGTCATTCCAAATGAATTGTTGTTCTGTTACAATTGCTACTATTTTATAGATGTGATTCATGTGTACTGTATCGAGCTCAGATTACTGTTCCTTTTACTAATCAAGTGTGTTGCGTGTTTAACTTGGGTAGCTGTACATTCAGATTTCAATTGCTGCTCTATACTTTATTTCTGAAAGTCTACTATTCCATTTCTATTTGCTGTTCAAATTGGAAGATGTTACTTAACTCCTGTAGATTATAATTATTTTTGCATTCATTTCCATAGGTTATGGTGTTGCTGTTCAATCTGACTCATAAAGATAGTTGTTGTTTCATTTCTTGCCATTTGAAGATCATCATTGCTTTGGTGTGAAGAAGGTTTGAAAACTGTAGTGAACATTGACATATACTGTCTGGTTCCCAGTTTGATGATCCTTCTTCTGAGTGCCTTTTTAATTGCATCAGTTTACAGAAGGAAGAGTTACTATTACTGTACCCTCAACTGATAAATTGTTGTAGCTTTCTGAACACATGATTTGAATTCTAGGTTTCTTTTTGCAAATAGATTTCATTTCAGGCATCTGTTTACTCTTGTATTGAGAGCACTATATTACTAGCATTACTCTGACAAATTACCACCTCAAATTGCGTACACTCTTTGAAATAACAAATTTTTCCTGGATTGACAATTATTGTAGGGTAAATAGAGGTGAAAAAGACCATTTTTACTGCTTGACATTTTGGCATCGTTTCCGGGGAAGAGTGTAGCCATTTGTTTGTTTTCTAGAGTAGTGTAAGAACCTGCTAGGAAAGAATTGGGTTTTAAAAATGGAAGGTAAGAACCTGCATGCAGAGAATGTAATAGCCCTGCTCCCCCTTCCCCCTTTCCTATATATTTGTTGTTGTTTTCTTTGGGTAGAAATTAGTAGTTGATTTGTGTGCATGACTAAGTAGAAAAATACAGAAAAGAATCCTAAGCCTCTACCTAAGCTTGATAAAGCTAAGGGGCAGGTTACCCTTGGCCGATCAACCTTTATAGACGAAATCCTTAAGAAAGTAGAATCTCAGCCTTCAGTAGGGCCTAGAAATCTCACTTCTAGACAACCTACTAATTCCCTTCAAGCCACAGGATCACCATCTGTAGCCTTTGCTAAGGCACATAGTCACACCGAAGAGTAGGATTTTCAAGAAATTGAGAATTCTAGCCCAAAATCATTGCAAAAATGGAACCTTAGCAACCTCTATGAAGGGGGAGGAGAAACCAGGGAAACTGAAGAACCAAGATATCCTCTTGGGATAATTCTGCCATTAAGCAGCCCAGATAAGGGAAGTGCTGCAAAAATCATCCATAACAAAGTTGAAGAACCTCAAGAGCCAAAATCTCCCCAGACATTAGGAAAGCTCATCATCCTAGATAAAGGAAGTGTTGTTAAGGCCATTCGTGTTAAAGCCAATCCCTCTCATCAGCCTAGGAATATGCTCCTAGACATCCCAGAAGATTATTGGCACATATTTGACCAAATGGCCCAAAACCAGCCAAACACCCAAACTTCTACACTGCAATATCCCATTGTGGACATTGCAACTAATGCTCATATGAAAGAAATTCCTCTCCAACATATCCCTACATTTCATGGCCTTACATCAGAAGACTCTGATGCATTATTATTTGAATTTGATGTGTTGTGTAGAGGTTATGACTATACCACCGACCCTCAGAAACTAAAATTATTTCCCTCTACATTAAAAGGAGCTGCTTTACGATGGTTTATGGGGTTGGGTGGTGGTGTTATAAATAACTGGGATCAAATGAAAGAGTCTTTATAAAAAAATATTAGGATTATTGTAGCTCTAGAGAGTTGAAAGATGAAATATTTCAGATGGTAGCTAGACCAAATGAAACATTAGAGGAATATGTCGAGCGTTTTCAGTATAATCTTCAAAGATCTCCTTATGCATCATTACCCTTACCTGATAATGTATTGAAAATTGCATTAATTAGAGGAATGAAGGAACAATGGATTGAAGCACTAAACATTATGGGAAAAGGAGATATTTACCAGGAAAATTTTGTTGACATTATTAATTTATGTATCAGGAGTTCAAGACGCAGCACAAGACTAAAACCAGTAGAACATGACCGGTTTAACAAAATTTCTACAGAAGGAGAAACTCATGCAGAAATTGGAAATTTATTAGAAAATTTTAAAACTGACATATTAAGGACTTTGACAATGCAACTTGATATTGTGTAGGCCAAGCAGAAGTAAGCAGAGGCAAAACAAAATTTGGCAATCTTCTATCCTAGGTGTAGAAAGAAACACAACCACAAAGAATGTCCATTAGATGTGGTTCAAGTTTGCGCCATTTGTACAAAAGGTCATTCTATATAAATTTGTCCCTCACTTCCTGGATTGAAAGCAGTATACAAGGAAGTGTAGGAAGAGCCAGAATCAATGTACCTATTTAATCAGCACTGTCAATGACAACCGCGACAATCAGGTATGTTCTCCGATCCAGCTTCTTCTTTTCAACCTCCACAATATCATGCTCAACAATATAGTACTATGTGGCAAAATCAATCTCCATTATCAAATTGGTCACAACAACCATTTCCTTCATCATTACCATGGCCAAATCCAACAAGTCACCCCAATCAGCCAAATTTTCCCTCTACCCCACCATATTGGCAAAATAATGTATATCCACCACAATGGTCCCCTCCTACTTCATAGAGTCAAGCCTAGCAAACAAACTGGAAAAGACCAATGAACCAGCCACTAGGAACCATTCCACTCCCTCAACCTACACTGCGAGCATTACAACAAAACCCCTGGTCTAATTTAAGACCACAACTCCCATCCCAACCCAACCCTAATCCGAATAACAAACTTGTCCAATCTATTCAAATAATTGAAACACCAGACATAGGAACCGATCTAAGGGAGTGTAATGACCTTCAATTGATATTTGGGCACATCATTGAAACAGAGGGAGATAAAACTGCTCAAGTTGAAAATCAGTTACCTATATAACAATCATTGCAAGAAGACAATGTGATCAGGTAACAAACTCATAATCAAGTAATCACATCTTCTCCTCCATTCCAAGAATGATTAATTATACCTCGACCTATACAACATCCTAATTTTGACGTTTTGGGAGAACTTAAAAATATGTACATAAAACTCCCACTCCTCCAAGCCATCCAAGACATCCCAATATATGCAAAGACCATCAAGGAGTTATGTATAAAAAAACCAAGGAGGAGAATAACAAATAACCCAACAGTCCAAGTAGTTGGCACTTTATTCGACCTATTATCAGGAAGAGAAACACCCATTAAATATGAAGACCCAAGAAATCCAATACTAATAGTACAAATCCATGGGCAAAATTTTGTAAATGTCGTAGTTGATTTAGGGGCTGCAATTAATATCCTAACAACCACCACTTGTCAAAAACTGGGCATTATATCAGTAGAACCAACCTCCACTTTATTAGAACTAGTTGACCGATCTGTGGTTAGGCCAGAAGGCACACTACATGATGTCATGGTATCTGTTGATTCCTGGGAGTATCTTGCCGACTTTCTGATAATAAACCCCAAAAACTGACTTGACGGACATCCATTGATTTTAGGCAGACCTTGGCTTGCAACTGCTTACGCTTATATTAGCTGCTGGTTAGGCAGTATGACCATAACTAGAGGGGCTAATATCAAGAATCTAGCCTTGTATCCTCCAGCCCAGCCAAGTTTCACAATAATGAAAACTAACAAACATCCTGTATTATACCTCACTAAAAATATTAGATCTCCATTAACCATAGAACATGCCCTCGATTTCAAATATCAAACATAGGATGATGTCAATAACAACTTTCTTAGCCAGGCTAAATCTAGATCCCACATATAATGCCAGATGATAGAAGAAGCATTTGATAATGAATTAGAAGAGGATCCTCTCAAAGATACCCACGATCAAACAATACCTACTAGCTCTGTATCAAATAGCAAAACTATAAAAATTGATCCGGGAAAAACTTTAAACATTAATGGCAACCTGACTCCAGAACAAGAACACAAGCTAATTCAGCTGCTGAGAAAACATAAAGAAGCATTTGCATGGGATTATCCTGACATGAAAGGAATTGATCCCCAGTTATGTACACACCACATTTACATAGAAAAGGATGCAAGACCTGTTCGCCAACCACAAAGGAGACTTAACCCCCACCTAAAGGACATTGTAAAAGTTGAACTTCAAAATTTTTTAGATGTGAACTTTATTTACCCAATCTCCGATAGCAAATGGGTCTCTCCGCTTGTGGTGGTACCAAAGAAGAATGGAAAATGGAGGATTTGTGTAGATTATAGAGAACTAAATAAAGCAACACAAAAAGACCACTTTCCACTTCCATTCATTGACCAGGTATAGAAATTCTCTTCTTTCTTGGATGGCTTCAATGGAAACAATTATATTCAGATTGCCCTTGAAGACCAAGACAAAACTACTTTTACCTGTCCTTGGGGAACATTTGCCCATAGAGTTTTACCTTTTGGCCTATGCAATGCCCCTGCCACATTTCAAAGGGCTATCCTCAACATTTTTTCAGATTTAATAAATGAAGGGTTCCAAGTATATATGGATGAATTTATACCATACAGAGATGATTTTGACCCAACATTGGACACACTAGAAAAAGTGTTGCAACGATGCATTGCCACCAGGCTCTGTTTGAGCCATGAAAAATGATATATGATGATGACTGAAGGACTTATTCTATACCATTATATTTCAGCAGCTGGAATACAGGTAGATCCAGCCGAAATTCAAATAATTTTGTTAATACCTACTCCTACCACTCAGACAGAGGTATGCAGTTTTCTTGGATTCTCTGGTTATTATAGAAGATTTATAGAACATTTTTATCATATTGCTGCATCGTTATATGCACTGACAGGGAATGTTGACTTTGTTTGGATAGAAAAATGTGATCGTGCTTTTGAGAATCTGAAAAATCTTGTGTCAACAGCCCTAGTACTCTAAGGACCAAATTGGGACCTGCCATTTCAAATTTCAACAGATGCTTCAGACACAGCTATTGGAGCAGTCTTTGGGTAGGAAGAAGATAAAAAAGCATATGCAATTTATTATATTAGCAAAAATTTGTCTCCTACTAAATTGAACTATACTGTGACTGAACATGAATTTTTAGCTATAATATATGCCGTTAATAAATTTAGGCATTATATCACCGGATATCCTGTTATTTTATATACAGATCACTCTACCATAAAATATTTAGCAAATAAACCCATTACAAATGGTAGAGTAACCAGATGGCTGATTTTATTACAGGAATTCAATATCACAATAAAGGACCAACTGGGAAAAGAAAATCCTATAGTTGATTTTCTCTCACGAATGCCAAAACTAGGGGATACAACAGCGGTCAAAGATCAATTTCCAGATGAACATCTATTCGTTGTTACTATTAAAACACCCTGGTATGCTAATTTTGCAAATTATCTAGCAGTAAGCAAATTACCAAAACATCTGACCCCTAATGAACGAAAGCAGATTGTCGAGCGAAGTACTTGATTTTCTTGGATTGGGGGATACCTGTTTCATATACGGGCAGATATGCACATCAAGAGATGCGTCCATGAAGATGAAATTTTTGACATCTTGAAAGCTTGTCACGATGGACCATGTGGCAGACACTTCACTAATCAGAGAACTGGTCACAAGGTGCTACAAACAGGGTATTATTGGCCCACGATCTTTAAAGATGCAAAGAAATTCCTTCAAGCTTGTGATAGATGCCAGAGAGTAGGACGTCCTGGACAGGTTGATGAAATGTCCCTGAACCCACAACTATTCATTGAACCATTTGAACGATGGGCGCTCAATTTTGTTGGTCCAATTAACCCGTCGTCAAATAAAAAAACATACATTCTGGTAGCAACAGAATATGTCACCAAATGGGTTGAAGCAGAGGCATTGTCGAGAGCTACAGAAGATTCCGTCATACAGTTCCTATTCCACATATTTGTGCGATATGGCCTCCCAATAGATATAATTACAGATGGAGGACCTCAGTTTGCTGGTAATAAAATTACTGCCGCACTAGAAAATTATCATATTCAGCATGAAATTACTACTCCATACCACCCACAGGCAAATGGTCAAGTAGAGAACACAAACAAAATAATAGAAGCAATACTGACAAAAACCATTGTGTCACATAGACGTGATTGGGTTACAAGACTGCCAGAAGAAATGTGCACATATAGAACAACATGGAGAAGTACTACCGGTTATTCACCATGCCAGCTAGTATTTATAAAGGAACCCATCTTTCCAATAGAATATGAAATACAGACATTACGAATAGCAAAAGAGGTTGGTCTAGATTTAGACGAGGCCTAGATTAATAGATTACAGCAGATTAATGAGTTAGATGAAATCAGGCTCTCTGCCCTAACATACTGCGTTAATTCAACAACAGCGATCCAAATGGCATGATGCCCTCCTTAAAAAGAATGTCTTCCGCAAAGGAGATTGGTCGCTCCTATACAACTCCAGGTTCCAGGATTTTCCCAGGAAACTTTAGACTCTCTGGCTGGGACCATATGAAATCTAGAAGGTACATGATAATGGTACCATTACTCTAACCACTATTGATGGATCCGGACATACCTTTAAAGCAAACATCCACCGAGTTTGATTATATCGCAAACCAATTACTCAAGAATCCTTCTACCAACAACTTTGTGAAGACTCTGACATGAAGATTCTGGTTGAGGAAGAGAAATCTTCCTCACCTTTGGTTCATTGAGTATTCCTACTACTCTTACACATTGTACATAATTTTTTGTTTTGTATATATTTTTCAGTTGTATAGCATTTGCACTTTGTTGTTCCTTTTTCAAGGAACAACACTTCTGCACTTTGTTGTTCCTTTCAAAAGGAACAGCATTTTCACCATTCTACTATTCCTTTTAGAAGGAACAACATTTCCACCGTTTCATTGTTCCTCTTCGGAAGGAACAACACTTGCATTTTTTTTTCTTGATGTTCCTTTTCCCAAAGGAACAACATTCTTTGTGTTCTGTTGTTCCTTTTCCAAAAGGGATAGCATTTTTCGTCTTCTACTATTCCTTTTTCCGAAGGAACAACATTTTTGTGTTCTGCTGTTCCTTTTCCCAAAGGAACAACATTTTTCGTCTTTTTTTGTTCCTTTTTCCAAAAGGAACAACATTTTTGTGTTCTGCTATTCCTTTTCCAAAAGGAACAACATTTTTGTGTTCTACTATTCCTTTTCCAAAAGGAATAGCATTTTTCGTCTTCTGTTGTTCCTTTTTCCAAAGGAATAGTGTTTTTGAGTTCTGTTGTTCCTTTTCCAAGAAGAACAATATTTTTCATCTTTTGTTGTTCCTTTTTTTGAAGGAACAACATTTTTGTGTTCTACTGTTCCTTTTCCAAAAGGAACAACATTTTTTGTCTTCTATTGTTCCTTTTTCCAAAGGAACAACATTTTTGTGTTCTGTTGTTCCTTTTCCCAAAGGAACAACATTTTTCATCTTCTATTGTTCCTTTTTCCGAAGGAACAACATTTTCGTGTTTTGTTGTTCCTTTTTTCGAAGGAACGACACATTTTCGTTTTTACTATTCCTTTTTCCAAAGGAATGGCACATTTTCACTTTTGTTGTTCCTTTTTCCAAAGGAACGACACATTTTTACTTTTGTTGTTCCTTTTTCCAAAGGAACGACACATTTTCTTTTTTGCTGTTCCTTTTTCCGAAGGAATAACACATTTTTGTTTATGCTTTTCCTTTTTCCGAAGGAGCAACATTCTTGTTTCTGCTATTCCTTTCCTGAAGGAACAACATTTTTGTTCTACACGACACATTTTTCTTTTCTGCTATTCCTTCTTGCGGAGGAACAACACTAGTGTTTTCTGTTGTTCCGTTTTTTGGAGGAACAACATTAGCATTTTCGTTGTTCTTTTTCAAAAAACACAACATTCTTTGCATTTTGCTTGTGCTTGTTTTCTTTGTTGCACAACAATTTCGATTTATTTATTTTTTACGATTTTGTATATAACACTTCTTTTATCTTTTTCTTTTTCTTTTCGTGTGTTTTATCATTCAGATCACTTTTGAAACACAGCTATACACTTATGCAATGAATATGAGAACTAGAAGATGATGAAATCAACAAATTACATAAAAAATCACTATCTTTACAAGAATTTGCTCTGAATTGATAAGAGAAAAGAGGAAAGGACACAACTATTGATTATCTTGTTGTCATTGTTCTACTAATACCGGTATGGTTGGTTATCTTTTATCATGATGGTTCCTTCTAAAATTTCATAATCCTCTTTGATCATTATTAAAGAATAAGAATGAAGGGCATATTTTTCTATTGAGATGTTAAGACTTCTCGACCATCCCTACTCTTAAGGAGTGTTGAACCACCCTCCATGTATAAATAAGGAAAAGTACCTTATAAAAAGAAAAAAAAGTAAAATTTGCTAACATGGTTGTCAATGAAGGATAGGGGTTCTCATTGGGAGCCAGCCTACCATGATCATAAGGAAGAAAGTGAAGTGGTATTCCCATTATGGCCACCACACCAGGGAAATGATCCAAGAGGCACATTAGAAAAAAGGAAAAAGTCCTTGGAATAGGAGGTCTCATCACGAGCCGACCTGCTCACCTTTCACTCCTTCCTAGTGAATGGCATTATGATTTATCTGGTTACCAAGCCAGCATAATTGCCTCCATTTTGACATTCCATAGTACTTTCCTGAACATACACAAAGGATCATAGTTCCATGGGTGAAACAAACAACTCTGTCAAGGTTATGGACACCTATGGGCAATAGAGCTCTGTTGATGGTATTGAGGTCACATTCTTTATACACAAATAGCACTTATTAATCCCTTCTTCTACCTTTCTAATGGATCAAATAACATTATAAACATAATTCTTTCAAACCTCTAATACATGAAATCTGTTACAATCAATCATGACAAACAAATTTGATCATGATTGCACTGGCAGCTGCCCTACCCTCCAAATCTCGCATCATATCATGGTGTTTTCTTATTTATTAAGTAATTCTATAATACACCTTGATTTTTGAAATCTGCTTGTTCTTGTAAACATGGCATCTCGGTATACGTTGCTCCTATCTGACTCTGCATCATGTCAGTCCAGCACACCACTCCCCCATTTGATGGTTGAGGATGGCCTATCCCATTACAAGGGGGAGCAGGTGAACTCATAATTCACTGGCATACATGTCAGTTTTTCATTTGGAGAACTTTTACTCGGGAATAGCAAGGCTTAACTATATATCATTTTTCTATTTGCATGGCTTGCTATTTCAAAATTGTTTCCGTGTTATGCTCTGCAACAATTAGCAAGTAATTTGAACTCTAAACAATATTGTTGTTCCGTCATTTTTTTCTGTGGTTGCTAATAGCTTGGACAGCCTGTTGTTCCATTACCGTCTCCATGTTTTTTTTTTACAGTTTGCTAAGCATGGGAGGAAGATCAGTTCGTAGAGAACCACAGGTGTTAACAGTCTCGGATGCCACACGAGAAATCCTAACAAGGGCAGGATGGATAGTTTATCTTAATCGCCTGCAAGAGTCCAACGAGACTATGGCAATTGAATTTTTGCAGAACCTGCAAGAATATCACTCCATGGTAAGAGGGAGACAAATAATAGTCACCGACGATATAATTGCAGAAGTTTCAGGACTGCCAGCCACTGGATCTGTGTGGACTCTGAAGAAGATAAGACTACACGATGCCATCAAAATCTTCCAAGATGACGGACAGAACCTGACTCGAAGTGGGAAGGGAGTTCTACTGGCAGCTTTGGGAGAACCGTGGGAAGAATTGGCAAAGATCATTCAGAATTACATTACCTATGAAGGAAAAAAAGACGTGGTAAGACCACGCTACCTTAAGATTTTAGTTGCATTAAAACAGAAACACACTGTGAATTTACTTGCGTTTTTAAATTCTTTACTACATGATGTTGCCCGAAGCATGAAAAAATTCCACCATGTAGAATCCATAGTAAGTCATCATGGGTTGATACGATTGATAGTTAGCTACAGTCTGGCTCAGCAACAGAGTAGTTGGGAAGAGCTAATTTTTACAATAGACAGGGGACTGAATTTTCTAGCCCCCAAATGAAAGCATACTGCAAATACATCAAATAGACCATTGAAATGGAGGAAATCTATTAGATTGGCATGGATCAGAGGGAGGTTGGAAAATTCCCAAGGGAATACCAATCAATCAATGGAAGTAGTTGATTTAGGGGACGAGCAACCCCCGCAATTGGAAGGAGGAGAGAACGAAAGAAAATCGAACGATGAGGGAGAAACAGAAGGAGAAACCGAACAATCTGGGCAGACTGAAGAAGAAACAGAGCAACGTGAGGAAAGCCATTACAAAATCTGCTGCGAGAGGATGAAGAGGCCTAGATTCTGGCCAACGTGGGAGAATATACTCAACCTCTCAGCCCACTAAACCTCCACACTGAAGAAGAGCCACAAGAGCACTCTGTTCACAATAAGAGTGCATCTGAAGAGTTATGCGACAAGGAAGAAGAAGAAGAGAATCATTCCAGCCATGATGAAAGTGCATCTGGAGAGAAAAATGATGAATATGAAGAAGAGGAACAATTTGTTCCAAGTCAGAATACACCTAAAGAATTTGATGAGGAAGAGAGGGGAGAAGAAGAAGTTACCCAGGAAATTACAGAGCAAGCTAGGGTTTCTACCCCTGAACAACCAGATCAGAAAAATAATGAGGAAGCACCCTAGGAAAAAAATCAAGAAATTGGTCAAGAAGAAAGTCCAGGCTTGAGTGCGCGAATTGTTATTCCTTCCAGTCAAACGGAGGAAATCAAAAGATTATGAAAGGAACAACAAACACTGCTTAATGTAATTGTGCGACTTCGACAACAAATCATGATTCTGAAGATGGGGAAGAGAGAAAAAAGGACCTCAGTGGTAAGGCATGCAACCACTCCAGCGAAACCCCTTAAAAAAGAGGTTAAAAGGACTCAGGTCTAGCCTGCCATTCAAAATCAAAAGGAACAACATTCCGCTGTTACTCATGTCGAAATTCAAACAGATGACATAACGGCCTATGATAAAGAAATTCAGAGAGAGGCACAGTCCTTTGAAGAAGCTTGAACCATAATTACAGAACGACGCAATAAGAAAATTCAAGTGAACCTCCCACCTACAACTACCATGTGGGATAGTGACCCGAGGATAGTAACCCTACGAGAGGGTTTGATGCAAGCTCAGCAAGCAGTAGAAAAGCTTACAGAACAAATTGTCCCATGAGAGAAGTATGAAGAATTACAACAACAGCTAAGGAATGTAAATTTATCCAAAAGTCAGGGTTTTGAAGGATGGCAAAAGGAAGAAGAAAGAGTCGCAAAGGTAACTCATAGGCTAGATGTAGTTATCAAAGAAATGGATACCTTATGTTCTTTGTACATTGACATCCTAGCATGTAGAGCACCTGCTAATAATTATGCCTTATTTTTAATGGAAAGATATTTGCAATTAAAAATTAAGGCTATCAAAGCAGGAGCCCCTATACAAATTAACATAATTGATGATTTCATAAATTGTTGTAAGCACTACGGGGTAAAGGTTCAGAGATTATTATGCGAGTTTTATTTGCACAACCTTGTGTTAGATCAAGAAACAGAGCAGAACCCTGGCCCTTTCATTGGGGATATTCAACTGCAAGCATTTATTTTGTTTGGAGTTAATCAAATAAAATGGCTAAAAGCCTATAATTCCTTCCAAAGACAAGAAAACAGATTATATTTATGGGTAAAAGCTGAGCCTAGAAATCCATTGCAGTTATGGAATAAACATAGGAACCTCATGAGGACTCCAGGTGTGATTGAAGCATTAGGACCCATTCATGCAGCAATCAATCGACAAGGGATAGAATATTCTTTACCATCAAAGACCTTGCCATTGCCACTGCTAAATTTCAATATCAGACTTCTAATCCAAATATCCAACTCTGGGAACCGTTTAATTATGAGAACTTTAAGTTAGCTGCTGATCACTTGGACCTCTATGGTGATCTTATTTTGAGGGCAGGGCCATCTTGGTCAGGTTATAGGTTCCGGAGTCCGGTCATTTGGCATCCCACACCAGGATACCAAGCCTTATACAAAATGTTTGAGGGCCAGACAGGGCATCTTTTTGAACACCTAGCTAGACATCATGGTTGTAGACCTCCTCATGATATCCCGTCTCCAGCCTACTCCCTCACTGCCTTGCATGTCAACTACAATGTTTTCATGACGCCATGAAAAAGGGTAAGTAGGGGGGTGTGTTGGGCACTGGAGAAGGTATGTTATTCTCATTTACCTTGTTATGTTTTCTTCAAAATTCACAACATTTTCACATCATGAGCTAAGCATATAGTAGAAAAATATGATAAAATCTAGAAGGTTTATATGCAATATGAAATAACTAATAATTACCCTTTTTCTATGCAAAAGAGGAGAAAATGGAAGACTATCATCCCAAAGGAAAGAACGAGACCAAGTTAACTGTTGTCCCTCTGGTAGGGAACCACAATCAAACAAGACGATCTAGATTGGAGTATAACAACCAAAAAAGGAAAGGGAGATCTCCAATCAGCGCAAAAGAACAAGAAGATATCTGTAAATTAACAGCTTGACGAATCCCTCAAGATCCATTGATCCTGAGGGATCGCTATCTTAACAATCCTCTGCATGGCTGATATCATCTTTTGGCTATTATAAAAAGGGGTAGCACTGTTAGCTTTGGGGGAGAAGAGAAAACTATTGTTATTTTTATGAAATTTTCCTTGGTACTTGAACTTTGATAATCGACTCTCTTTGAAGAGAGAGTCCCTGTAACTCTGTTTCATATTTTAATATAAAAACCTGGTTGCTATTCTATCATTGATTTTGGAGTAGCCTGAAGCAGTGAGTCCCTGGAGGCTAAGGGCCCGACCCTGGTGTATCACTTTCTCCTATATCATATTTTTGATTCATGTGTGGTTTGATTTCTTTCTTCTACTCTACTCAGTAATCTGAAGCACTTTACTGTTTTACATATCGGCTCTTTTATACTTGATTAAATATTACTGATACTTACAACATGAATTCTTTTTTATCATTCTAAATCTGCATCGCATTATTGTTCCTTTTGACAAATCATATAGCATTGTTGTTCCTTACATATTACAGATTAACTGCACTGTATATTCTTAAATCGGTACTACCGTATGATTTATTCTTAAATCGTGACTACTATTTATTCAGAATTGGTATTCTGTTACCATTGTTGTTCTGAAACAATTACCATTCCAAAGAAATTGTTGTTCCATTACAATTGCTGCTATTTTATAATCTTGATTCATAAGTATTGTATCGAGCTCAGATTACTATTCCTTTTACTGATTAAGTGTGTTGTGTGTTTAACTTGGGTAGCTGTACATTTAGATTTCAATTGCTGCTCTATACTTTATTTCTGAGAGTTCATTGTTCTATTTCTGTTTTCTGTTCAAATTTGAAGTTGTTACTTAACTCCTGTAGATTATAATTATTTTTGCATTCATTTCCATAGGTTAAGGTGTTGTTGTTCAATCTTACTCATAAAGATAGTTGTTGTTCCATTTCTTGCCATTTGAAGATCATCATTGCTTTGGTGTGCAGAAGGTTTGAAAACTGTAGTGATCATTGACATATACTATTTAGTTCCCAATTTGATGATCCTTCTTTTGAGTGCCTTCTTAAGTGCATCAGTTTACAAAGGGAAGAGTTACTGTTACTGTACCCTCGACTGATAAATTGTTGTATCTTTCTGAACACGTGATTTTAATTCTAGGTTTCTTTTTGCAAATAGATTTCATTTCAAGCATCCATTTACTCTTGTATTGAGAGCACTATACTACTAGCATTACTCTGACAAATGATCGCCTCAAAATGAGTACACTCTTTGAAATAAAAAAATCATTCCTGGATTGACAATTAATGTTGGGTAAATAGAGGTGAAAAAGACCCTTTTTACTGCTCGACACCTGTATTGATCTGTACTGCTCTACTCTGTTCTACTCTTCTTTGCTTTGTTCTGTTCTACTCTGCTTTTGTCCGAATTATGAAGAAGAAGAAATGATTAAGGATGTATCATACTAACTCAAAGTTAGTCTCAGATTATGTACCATTGGTCCCAGACCAATCTCAACCAACCCAAAGTCAGCGTCATAGTGAGTACAACTCCTAACACTGGTCCCAGACTAATATCATCCTTCACTGACTCAAATTCAGTCTCAGAGTGCGTACCACAAGTCCCAGACCAATCTCAACCGACCCAAAGTCAGCGTCATAATATGTACCACTCCTACCACTGGTCCCAAACAAGTATCGTAGTCTCAGAGAGTGTACCACTAGTCCCAGACCAGTCTCAACTGACCCAAAATCAATGTCATAGTATGTACCACTCTCACTGGTCCTAGACCAGTCCTGCACTGAACCGAGGTTAGTCTCAGAATATGTACCACTAGTCCTAAACCAGTCTCAACTGAACCAAAGTCAGTGTCATAGTGGGTACAACTCCTACCATTGGTCCCAGACTAGTATCATTGATTCCAAATCAATGAAGGTCATCCTAGCGTAGGGATTATGGTAGATACAGTGATGCGTCCATCGACACTACTATGGTCCCTAACTTCATTTCCCTTCTCATTGATCAGATGAGAGGTACTTCCCATGAGTCCCTGATTGCATGGATAGGATGCCTTGATAGGAGAACTTGATATGAGAACTTAATCAATCCCATCCTCACAGGAGAACTAATCATCTTGCTACACAATCGCCATGGAGAACACATCATCCAAGCCTCACAGGAGAACTAATCGTCCTGCTACATAATTGTCATGGAGAACAATCATCCAGACCTCACAGGAGAACCAATCATCCTGCTACATAATCATCATGGAGAACACGTCATCCAGACCTCACAAGAGAACCAATCACCTGCTACATAGTCGCCATGGGGTGTACATGTACACCACCAGGGGACAATGAGTCACCCTGTGGTCATATGTCACTCCAAGAAGTACCCTGCACCCCCTCGGAGCTCCCAGAGCTCAATGCATCATACAAGACCTTCATCTGAGGGTCTTCAAACAAAACCAAGTTGTTCATGAAAGTTTAGGAATTTGACTTTTTGTAGGGGCTTTGTCAGAATGTCAGTGACCTGTTCATTTGTACCAATATGTTGGAGCCTTATAGCTCCCCACTGCACCATATCTCAAATATAGTGATACCTAATATCAATATGCTTGGAGCAATCATGAAATACGGGATTCTCTAACAAACAAATTCCACTCTAGTTGTCACATAGGGTCACATTGGTATCCAATGCAAATCCAAACAACTCACTGAAGAGATTTTGCAACCAGACTACCTAATAGGAGGCAATGCTAGTAGTAATATATTCTACTTCGGTGGTGCTCAAAGCCACCGACTTCTACTTCCTGCTCATCCAGGGCATCGAAGTATATCCCAAGGAAAAATTTCACCCGGAAGTGTTCTTATGGTCCTCCACGTTGCCTGCCCAATTAGCATCAGTATATCCAAGTAGTCTCACATCTCTGGCAGTGTATCTTAACCCATAAGTGATTGTGCCACGAAGATAACTCAATAGATTCTTGGCACCAATCCAATGTATGTGGTGAGGTTCAACCATATGTTGACTCAATGTTTCGACTACAAAGCATATGTCTGGATGGGAGTTCACTAAGAACATTAATGCTCCGATGAGTTGTCAATACTCGATAGAATTTCGTAAAACAGGTCCAACAACACTACTAATTAACTTCTTGAAATCAAGCTCCATCGGGGTAGTTACAGGCTTGGAGTCTACCACACCAAATATTTTCCAATATCTTCATCACATATTTTCCTTGAGATAGGAAAATTTCCCCTAGCTTCTGCCATACTTCAAGTCCTAGGAAATAATGCATTAGTCCTAGATCCTTCATTTCAAATTCAGAAGCTAACTCCCTCTTACATTTGTGAATAAGAGGGTCTGTGCTTGTTAGGAAGAGGTCATCTACATATATCACCAGTATGAGAGGTTTGTCATCTTCAACCTTAAAGTAAAGGTTAGGATTAGCTTCACTCCTAGTGAATCCCAGCTTCATCAAGTAGCTATTGATCCTCTCATACCATGCTCAAGGTTCTTGCTTCAACCCATAGAGAGCTTTCTTCAACCTGCATACAAGATATTTTCGATCATAAATCTCAAATCCTTCAGGTTGCTCCATGTAGACCTCCTCTTTGATCGAACCATGCAAGAACACAGTCTTGACATCCATTCGATGTAGGTTCCATCCTTGTGAAGCCACAAGGGCTATGATCGAGCGGATGGTTGTATATCTTGCAACAGGTGAAAATATCTCATCATAGTCTATACCTTCCTTCTAAGAGAAACCACGAGCAACAAAACGAGCCTTATACTTTTCCATACTTCCATCTGCTGCATGCTTTATCTTGTAAAGCCATTTAGAAGTGACAATTATCTTGTCCTGGGGTCTGGGAACTACTTCCCAAACATCATTCTTCATAATAGACTCATATTATTTGGTCATCACATCCTTCCATACTTGATGCTCGACGACATCTGAGAATGATGAAGGCTCATTTTGTATGATCGTGCCCATGATGGTTAGGTATCCCTAATACCTGTTAGGTTTCTTACTTTCACAAAAGGTTCCTCAGGGTGCAGCATGTCCTTCAGCATCATCAAGTAGCCCCCTAAGCCATGAAGGGCTCTTCTTAGAAGAGGAAGGATCATGTGGAGGAGGATCGATCATCTCCATGGGTTCTTCCACATCAAGCATTGTTTCATCATCTTTTTCTTTCAGTTCCCTGGTGTTGGATTCTTGAGAGCTCGTCAAAATCAGAAGATTGTCCACCTTGCTGAGAGCCATATCTTCGCTAAAGGTGACATCATGACTAATCACGACTTCCCTTTGACTGTCTACGTAGATTCTATAGCCCTTATTATTTTCTCCATAGCCCACGATGATTCCTTTCTTTTTAGATGAAACCAATTTATTCCTTTTCTCTTTCGGCACATGAAAATATACAGGGCTTCCAAAAATTCTAAAATGAGATACATTAGGTTTCTTACTGGTGAACATTTCTTCAGGATTTGTGGAACCCTATGCTTGATGAGGGCATTGGTTTTGTACATATACGGTAGTGTTTGTAGCTTTGGCCCATAGAAACTTCAGAATTCTTTGATCATGGAGCATGGCACGGACAGCTTCCACAATCGTACAGTTCTTCCTTTCTGCCACACCATTCTGTTCAAGAGTATATGGTGTAGTAGTCTCCCTCTTGATGCGAACCTCTATACAAAAGTAATGAAACTCATTAGATTCATATTAAGTCCCATTATTAGTCCTTAATATATTGATCTTCTTTTCAGTTTGATTCTCGATCAAGGCTTTGAAGTGTTGAAACCAAGAGAACACTTCATCCTTCTTCTTCAAGAATTATATTCACGTCTTTTGAGAATAGTCATCTATAAAAGTAAGGTAATATGAATATCCTCCTAAGGAGTTCACATGCATCATACCAGATATGTTTGAGTGAACCAGTTGTAATATATCAGAGTTCTTGCTTTGGCTTGAGGGGAATGGTCCCCTTTTGAGCTTTCCTTTGGCACATCCCAGACATACACCTTCTTTCTCTACTCGGAATTCGGGCATCCCTGTTACCATTTGTTTACATCAGGTAGAGCTTTGTAATGAAGGTGGGCAAACCTTCGATGCCAAAGTTCAGACTGAAGAGATGTGTCAGAAGACATGACACCCAACAGACTTCCACCATCCTGATATAATGAATCAACTCGGAACCCAAGAGTGAAGGCATATTTAACATTATTTTTCCATATATGTACCTTGCCATCATTGAAGGTTACCTTGTAGCCATTTTCTTCCATTGCGGAAATGGACACCAAGTTCTTTTTTAGGTCAGGTACATATAATACATCCTGTAAGTGGTTTGTATTACCTTGATTTAATTTGAGAGAGATATTGCCTACACCTTTCATGGGATATTTCATATTATCTCCAAAGAAAATTTCTAGGTTAGTTTCTTTCTTTATCAGATTATGGAGAACTTCTTTGTAACCAGTGAAGTGCCTTGAGGCACCACTATCAATGAGCCAAATTCCCATTCAGTCCAAAGGAGAAGAGGTAGATAGAGCACCTGGTAGATAATATTCATCCTGCTTATTTCTAAGAAACAAAGCTTGATTTGCATCATTAACTTTAAATAAACTCACCAGTCTATCGTAGATTTCCTTGGAGGTGTTCAGTTCAGAGATGTAGGCCATCAAGTGCTTGTCGATAGAGTCCCAGATGATCTTCTTTGTTTTGACTTCTCCGGTTTTCAATTTGTTCCTGGTAGCAGCGGATGCATTTGATGGAGGCTCAACAATATTGCCTCACATGGTCCAACACTTCTTGATCTTCTAAGGTTAGATCAATAGACATCTTCCATTCGTGATAGTCAGCTTTCTCACAATGCTTGTCCTTGGTAGGAAAGAGTGATGACGACCCCATAGTTCTTTTAGTATAGCCTTGCCAATCTTCTCTTTGGTGATTGCTCTTGCTCTTGCTTGGGCTTTGTCTTCACCTCAGCTCTGATACCATGTTAAGTTATGGTATGTTTTATGCTTATAACAGTTTACTTCTTTTTCTTATTATATTCCGCAGATTAGAAATCACATGTACATAAAGTAAAGTGTAGATAGAACATTAAATGATTGAGAGAAAACAAGCCAAGACAAGAGACATAAGATGTGGCAGCTAGCCAGGGACAAACCCCACAATGTGTGGGGAAAACCTTTGATCAAATCTTCTCTTATCTTCAATAATTCAGTAGAGAGAAATAGTACAATAAATCTTTTTTATATCAGTAGTAGCAAACCCTACATCAGGAGCATCAACATTAGCGGCTTCATCATCAAAACTAGGGCAGTCGATATCTCACAAACCGACTGTCGGATCGGCTTGATTCCACCACCAAAAGTTGCAGCCTTCAGAGGAGGTTCAGATGAACCTACAGCGTAGATCAAAAGAGGAGGTCTTCTAGTCCACATAGGTCAAACTTCACTTCTGTAGTTGCAGCTTCAGTTTCAACAGCTTCCTTCAAACTAGGGCAGTCGATATCTCGCAAACCGTCCGTTGGATTGACTTGATTCCACCACCAAAAGTTTCAGCCTTTAGAACCGTTCATATGAACCTATAGTATAGATTAGAAGAGGAGTTTTGATGGTCCACACTGGTCACAGTTTGGATCTGTAGTTGCAACTTTAGTTTCAGCAGCTTCTGGCTTCACATGTGTGAGAGGGAGATCCTTTTCTGCATAGTAGAGAGAGAGATAGATGTGATGAGATGAGATGAGTTCAAATGAGAAAAAATTGTCCTATATTTATACACAACTATTGATGTTTGAATAGATGCGACTGTTGGGCTTCTGAGCCTACATGAGTTGTAGGTCGGCTTGATAATAATTCCATAATCAAAATAAATTCATATCTCCATAAATACTTATAAAAATCGGATGATGTTTAGATCAATACCACACCTCTCAACAAGAGGAATCTAATAAAAATATTATCATCCATGAATAATATGACCCACATGGAGTTTGGTCCTAGTTGCCAATTTTAACAAAGTTGTGGGTTGAGTTACCTGTCCTGGAGCCTTGGTTCGAAAAACGCTTTGTAGCCTTGAATGGCTTGGATAGAGACCAATCCAATGATGGTTTTGTGATGTATGACCGTGAGGTGGAATCATTATTTCATGGGTTTAGGTGGATAGCCTCTGAGTTAATTTATGGTATGTTCTATGCTTAGAGAAGTTTACTTCAATTTCTTCTTATTAGCCACTGTTTGGAAATCACATTAACATATAGTAAAATGCAGATAGAACATAAATAAAATTGATGGAAAACAAGCCAAGATAAGAGACACCAGATGTGGTAGCTATCCAGGGACAAACCCCAATGCAAGGAAACCCTTTAATCAATTCTTCTATAATCTTCAATAGTTTAGTAGAGAGAGAAATAGTACAAATACATAAATTTGTAATTTTAGGATAGCAGCAATAAACCATAACCAGGAAAGACAAATCTGGTCAAACAAGATGAAATTGACCTTTAATATGCTTGGTCAACTTCCGGTCATCTATTCTTCCAATAGAAAGAATAGGTAGCCCATAAACAGTTCGAAAAACCCAGTCAAACTGTAGTAAACTAATGTCAACCTGCTGCCAAAAACTAGGGAAGTCAACACTGGTCAAACCAGAGGTCAGGATGCCTTGATTTTTGTGCCATAATTTGCGTCTTGCCTAGGAGAGGAAACCACACCAAAACTGTAGCCCTAAAATGCTCACGCTGGACAATGCTGGTCAAAGAGATGAGCTATAGCTTCTGCATCCTCCAAACTACATCTTTCTGTGTCCTCCTTCCTTACCCTTTCTACATCCTCCTTCCTCCCACGTTTGGGCTGCTCCTCCTTATGTGTATACCCAATGCTATGGAGAGAGAGAGAAGAATGAGTGAGTTGAGATGGTGGAATAATGCCTCCACCTAACTTGTATTTATATGAGATGTTGAGCATGTGTGCCACACATTTAGCTGCTAGCCGACCTTGACAATTTGTTAAGTAATTAAAAATAAATTAATATATCCATAAATACTTGTTGGAATCAGATGATTGTTAGATCAACCCTACACCTCGTGATGAGAGGAATCCATGAAAAATATCATCTTGCATATATAAGATAACCCACATGGAGTTTGGCCCTAGTTTCCAATTTTAACACTCCCTCTCAACCAGGGAGAAATCCATCTGCTAATCCATCTGATTGTTGGTACTATCTCTACCATCAAATGCACTTCCCTACAATGCTCGGCTCTGCTTTGTTTAACTATGAAGAAGAATAAATGATCAAGGATGTATCATACCATCCTCCACTAACCCGAAGTCAGTCCTAAAGAGTGTGTCATACCACTCTAACTGATCCTAGATCAGTTTCATTGATCCTAGATCAGTTTCACTGATCCTAGATCAGTTTCATTGATCACAGATCAATGGAGGTCATCCTAGCATAGGGAGTACAATAGATACAACGATGCATCCATTGATAGTAATACTATGGTCCCTAACCCCATTTCCCTGCTCATTTATTAGATGAGAGGTACTTCCCATGAGTCTCAAATTGCATGGTAGGTTGCCTCGATAGGAGAACCAATCATCATGTCCCTATGTTGCCATGGGGTATCACAGGGGAAGGATGAACCTTTCATCCTGTACATAGCACACCACTAGGGGAAGGTGAGTCGCCTTGTGGTTGCATGTTGCTCCAAGTACCCCACACCCCCCAGAGCTCCCAGAGCTCAATGAATCCATCATGCAAGACCCTCATAAGAAGGTCTCTCAATGACTCCAAGTCATTTTCAGAAAGTCAAGAATTTAACCTTTCCTAGGGGCTTTGTCAGAATGTCCACATCTTGCTCATCTATACTAATATGTTGGAGCCTTATTGCTCCTCGCTGAACCATGTCCTAGATATAGTGGTACCTGATATAGATATTCTTAGAGCGATTATGAAATACGAGATTATCTAATAAATGAATCCTACTCTGGTTGTCACATAGGATCATGGTAGTATCCATTGTAAATCCAAACAACTCACTAAAGAGCTTCCGCAACTAGACAGCCTCATAGGAGGCCATACTTGCAGCAATGTGGTTTGCCTCAACAGTGCTCAAAGCCACTAACTTCTTCTTCCTTCTCATCCAGGATATCAAGGAAGATCCCAAAGAGAAACAACACCTGAAAGTGCTCTTTCAATCCACCACATTTCCTTCCCAATCAGCATCAATATATCCATGTAGTCTCACATCTCCGATAGTGTATCTCAACCCATGAGTGATTGTGCCATGAAGGTATCTCAACAAATTCTTGCCACCAATACAATGTGTGTGATGAGGCTCAACCATATGTTGACTCAACGTGTTGACTACAAAACATATATCTGGATGAGAGTTCACCAATAACATCAATGCTCCAATGAGTTGACAATACTCAATAGCATTTTGCAAAACAGGTCCAACAGCACTACTGCATAACATCTTGAAGTCAAGCTTCATTAGGGTAGTCACAGGCTTGGAGTCCACCATACTGAATCTCTCCAATATCTTCACCACATATTTTCCTTGAGATAGGAAAATCTCCGCTGGCTTATGCCAGACTTCCAGTCCTAAGAAATAGTGGATCAGTCTTAGGTCCTTCATCTCAAAATCAGAAGCCAAATCCCTCTTACATTTGTGAATGAGAGGGTCTGCACCTGTCAGAAAGTGGTTGTCAACATAAAACTGTCAACATAAAACACAAGTATGAGAGGTTTATCATCTTCAAACTTAAAGTAAATGTTAGGGTCAGCTTCACTCCTAGTGAATCCCAGCTTCATCAGGTAGTTATTGATTCTCTCATACCAAGCTTAGGGTTCTTGCTTCAGCCCATAGAGGGCTTTCTTCAACCTACATATGTGAGATTCTTGATCATGAATCTCAAATACTTTGGGTTGTTCCACATATACTTCCTCTTTTATCGAACCATGCAAGAATGTAGTCTTGACATCCATTTGATGTAGGTTCCATCCTTACAAAGTAGCAAGGGCTATGATTGAGTGGATGGTCGTATATCAGGAAGCAGCTAAAAATATATCATCATAGTCTAAACCTTCCTTTTGAGAGAAGCCACGAGCAACAAAATGAGCCTTATACTTTTCAACACTTCCATCAACTCCATGCTTTATCTTGTAAAGCCATTTCTAAGTGACAATAGTTTTTTCCTGGGGTTTGGGGACCACATCCCAGACATCATTCTTCATGATGGATTCATATTCCTCAATCATAGCATCCTTCCATACTTGATGCTTCATAGCTTCGGAAAACGATGAGGGCTCATTTTGAATGATCATGCTCATAATGGTCAAGTATCCATGATAACTGGTCAGCTTCTTGCTTTCCTGGAAAGTCCCTTTGGGTGCAATGTGTCCTTCAGCACCATCAGTTTCCCCCCTAAGCCATGAGGGCCTCTTCTTAGAAGAGGAAGGCTCTTGCGGAGGTGGATCAATGGGGTGCATAGGTTCTTCCACATCAGGCATTTCTTCATCTTGCTTTTCCTCTGGTTTGCTGGTGTCAGCTTCTTTGGATTTCCTCAATATAGGAAGATTGTCAACTTTTCTAAGAGCGTGTCTTCATCAAAGGTGACATCATGGCTAATTTTGACTTCCCTTTGACCAGCCACATAGATTCTATAGCCCTTAGTATTTTCATTATAGCCCATGAATATTCCCTTCTTTCCAGATTCACCCAATTTATTCCTTTTCTCTTTTGGCACATGAAAATAAACAAGACTTCCAAAATTTCTAAAATGACATACTTCAGGTTTCCTATTGGTGAACATATATTTGGGAGTCTTGGAATCCAATGCTTGATGAGAGCATTGGTTTTGAACATATATGGTGGTATTTGCAGCTTTGGCCCATAGAAACTTCAGAATCCTTTGATCATGTAGCATGGAATGAGAAACTCCCATAATTGTATGATTCTTCCTTTCTACCACACCATTTTGCTCAGAAGTATATGGTGTTGTGGTCTCCCTCTTAATTCTAGCTTTGATGTAGGAGCATTCGACACTCTTAATCAAATTTGAAATCTAAAGCACAGCAAGGAGGACATGGACCATTGGAGAAAAATAGGGGACAAATTCTGTTATAATAGAGCTAGTTTGATGGAAGTGATAAGTCTCTAGAAGACTTAATTAAATGTAATCTGCCATATGTATGCATATAGCAAGCTTTAGGGATTTTGTTAGAGGAAATCGTGGAGAGATCTGATCGGATCCTTTCAGTGATTCGATCCAATATTTTCTTATATATATGATGAACCTACGTGTTCAATAGGGGAGAGATAGAGAGCGAATAGTAGAAATTGTGTAACAAAGATAGATACAATGTAGCCAAGGGGAAGTTTGTTTTAAGGCTAAAATTCCTTAGCTTGTACTCGTCTGTATATAATAGAAAAGTGTGTTCAATATGAATTGTGCATATGTGTGTTGTTTCATAGATAGTTTGAATATTTCATGTTGCAGATTTGATCGACCATCGATCACTGTAAGGATTGATGGCGATCCACAATTAAGTGAATGAATCATTATATGGGTGTCATGTGTTTAAAACAGAGTATGGTATAAATCATGTTAAGTGCAAAGATCCATCAAATAACAGAAGATCAATGGCGTAGGAAGAAAGTAACGGGAACTGTCAGATCGTTTAGATCGACAGACAGTAATGGCGGAAAG
Source organism: Pinus taeda (assembly GCA_000404065.3). NCBI lineage: Eukaryota > Viridiplantae > Streptophyta > Pinopsida > Pinales > Pinaceae > Pinus > Pinus taeda. The sequence continues at coordinate 65,337 of APFE031412616.1, read as the reverse complement.
TGAAGGGAACTAGAAGTAGACCTGAGTCATCGGATATGTAGTTGAACAGATCTAACGGTCATCGGGTGATGAAGGTACATGGAAAATAATTAGCAAAAAGGTGGATTTATACACACAAGCGGTATTTCGAGTGAGTGTGAAGTGGTAAGCTATATTTCAAGGAAGGCACCTGATACCATTTTTCGATTGATATGTAGCACAAGGGTGGGCAGGGAAACCACTTTATCGGGCAATTAATCCTCATGTTAATTATGCACATGAAATCTCTGACAATCATCAGATCGAGTGCTAGATAAATGGTCCTAATTTGATCGGTGATCGGGAATGTGAAGGACAGTGCAGTGGAAAGGGGAGTGGACCTACCGATATTTATGAATGTGGGTGTAAAATATTTGCGATCTGATTTAAGTGTTTCAGGTCGATTTTTCTGTGGTTTTCCTATGTATCCTATGTATTCCAAGCTTTTGTATGGTCTTGGGTTTTAAAGGCTTAAGGCCTCAAATATGTTTCCGATAGGTTTGTGGGCCATAACCCATAGGCCTCAGGATGGAGATTTTATAAAGAAAGGGGAAATTGGCCTTACCCCAAAATCTCCTTTCATCATTTGGTATCAGAGTGGGAAAAGGGAAAGGATTTCCAGCGAGAAGGAAGAAGAGTACAAGTAGAAGGAGAAGAGGTACAGTTGTGTTGAAGAATGAAGAGTTATGGTCTTTATTTTCGTGTAGAGAATGATAGTGGAAGGTGAGAATACTTGCAGCAAGTCTAGAGCATGGAGTGCTCAATTGGTTCCAGAGGAGAGAACCAGAAGGATCCCAAAAGACTAAGCTCAGAGGAGAAATATCGATGAGGTATCGTGTAGCATAGGAAGACTATTATTGTAGAGGTTTGGTTGTAGCTCACAGAAGATCATGAAGGCAATTCCACTGAGAAGTGGGTAGAATTACTAAGGACAAGGAGAAGCATATGACTAGGAGGTCATAAATTGTTGTGCCTTGGGAGTCTGATGCAGGAGCATCCAACACTCTTAATCAAATTTAGAATCCAAAGTACAGCAACGAGGACCTAGACCATCGGAGCAAAACAGGGGACAAATTGTGTTATAATAGAGCTAGTTTGATGGAAGTGATAAGTCTCTAAAAGACTTAGTTAAATGTAATCTACCATATGTATGCATATAGTGAGCTTTAGGGCTTTTGTTAGAGGAAATCATGGAGAGATCTGATCAGATCCTTTCAGTGATCAGATCCAATATTTTCTTATATATATGATGAACCTACATGTTCAATAGGGGAGAGATAGAGAGCGAATAGTAGAAATTGTGTAACAGAGATAGATACAATGTAGTCGAGAGGGAGTTTTTTCTAAGGCTAAAATTCCTTAGCTTGTAATTGTCTGTATATAATAGAAAAGTGTGTTCAATATGAATTTGTGTGTCTGTGTGTTGTTTCATAGATAGTTTGAAAATTTCATGTTGCAAGTTTCATCGACCATCTATCACTGTAAGGATCGATGGCGATCCACAATTAAGTGAATGAATCATTATATGGGTGTCATGTGTTTAAAACAGAGTATGGCAGAAACCCTGTTAAGTGCAGAGATCCATCAAATAACAGAAGATCAACGGTGTAGGAAGAAAGGAACGGGAACCATCAGATTGTTTAGATCGATGGATAGTAATGGCAGTGTTGAGTGATAAAAGGTGTCTTTTTAAATCCTAATTATCTTCACATTAATTATAAATCCAGACAGGTCTTTCTATTTCAAGAGTGTACAAAGTATGTGGAGGCTATTTAAATTCAGAGAGTAATGCTTCTAAATTGCAGTATAGATATTTTAAATAAAAGAGTAAATGGATGCAGCAAGTAAATTATAATTGAAATTAAAAGAAAACTAAATCCTTCAATGAAATAAAATCCTACAACAATTCAGGTAACAACAATATGCAATTCAAGTAACAACAGTATCAGTTAAGAGTACAACATTGATAACTCTTCTCTTAGAGACTGATTGAATTTAAATCAAACGCACTACTCTATACAACAACGATGACATCAATCTGAGGGACTAATAGTAGTAGTTAATTCTCATTACACTTGATTACATCAAGCAGGGTATTCATCTAAGAAACTCAATCCAAAGTGAAAGGGAACTAATTAAACAATAATGTTGTAAATTATATAAAACAAAGCTATTATGTCAACGCAAATAAATAAGGAACAACAATGAAATAATAATAGCAAAAAGCAATAAAATATCAACTATCACACTTGCAAGAATTAGAAATATATGACATAGGTGAAGCAGTGAATTCCACCGGAAGTCGAGCCCTTAGCCACCAATGTACACTATTGGTTACCTCAGATAAATGTAAAGGAACAACAACTCCTCTTATATATTAATCATGAAAGAGTATTACAATGTATTTTCATTCTTCGCTACAGTGAAAGTCTGTAATTAAGAATTACAATAATAATAAAAATATTCATCCCCTTTCTGCTTACAATTGTTTCCTTTTATAATGAGAAAGGGGTAAAAAGATAGATGATAAAAGCGAGATCCTGAGGGATTCGTGCAATTTTCTAACTTCAGACATCTTTCCCTTCTCACGTTGATCCTGTTGATTTTCTTTTGGACGTATCTACAACTGCCGTGTTCTTCCTTAGCTTGCTTCTTTTTTGCTGTCCCTTTGTTAGGGAACAATAGTTGTCCCTTTTCGTACTTTCCTACATAAACAAGGATGATAATTAGCCAAAGCATAGTTGTAAATAATTTATGTATTTCTTACCATAATTTCTTAATAGATTAGGGCACTGAGATATAGAAAGGATGAGAATAAAGGAAAAGGATAATAAGTTAATAGTAAATGCATATATTTTCCATGACCCAACATACTCCCCTTCTTACCCTTTTTCATGTCCTCATGGAAACCATGTAGTTCGTGTGCAGAGCAGTCAAGGAATAAGTTGGAGAAGGAATGTCGTAAAGTAGTTTAAAACCATGATTCTTGGCCAAAATTTCAAAGATGTGCCATGTTTGTCCTTCAGGCAATTCATATATAGCCTTGTACCCTCATCAGGATACCAAATAATAGGGTTGCAAAACCGACAACCTAGCCAATAAGGATCTTCCCTTAAGATGAGATTACTATAAATGACAAAGCATTTTGCAATGAGTTTAAAATTTTTATAGTTGAATGGTTCTTTATTCTATACATTGTTATTGGAAATTGTCCATCTGAACTTGGCTGCGGCCAAGGAGCTTTCCTGAATGGAAAGGAAATACATTACTCCTTTTTGGACAATATCTTTTTGAATAGGCCCCAGAGTTTTGATTAATCCTTCCCTCTTCAGCAAACTTTTGTGATTGGCCAGCATTTGTAACGGAAGTTTTGGTTCACCTCTAACTCAAAGGTCCAATCCATTTTCCTGCCTTTAGAATGTGTTGTGAGCTTTGAACCATTTCAGTTGGTTAACAATGAAAAAAATAAAAGCTTGAAATTGTGCATCCCCTACAAAAGGACTGGGGTTCTTTTCCAATTCTTCTTCTAATACAAAATTATGCAAGTAAAATTCACAAAGTAATCGTTGAATTTTCACTCCATGGTGTTTACAACAGTTTATGAAATCCTCAATTGTTTTCAATTATATCGGTTTTCTAGCCCAACAACTTTGATTTTCAGCTATAAATATCTTTCTAGAAAAAATAAAGCGTAATTTTTGGTAGGGGATCTACATGCCAAAGCATTAGTTTATAATGAACAAAGAGTATCCATTTGACTCATGACCTTCTCCAATCTGATCTTCATTTTCTCAAGTCTTTCCTCTGCCCTTCGGTATTTATCGAAGGTCTCACTTTCTGACGCATTCATATCCTGCAGTTGCCTCTATAATTATTGGTATCTCTGTTAGGGGACAGTTTCTACCTCAAGCCATTCTATGGTAAGCTAAGCCTGTGCCAGATTTTCTTGGAGATTTACTATACTAGGGTCGTTGCTTGTCATAATATTTTTGGCTTGAATATCTGTCTGTGTATTCTTACTATGAGAGTGAATTTTTATTGTCTGCATGTTCTTATTATGGGACTGAGTGCTTATAGTCTATTTACTTTTATTATGGACAGGCTATCCTTCTATCTGGGTGGTCGTGTCGTCGAAGGGTACCACCTCTGTTTAAACAACTAAGTTACGAAAATGTATACTCTATGTTTGGGTAGCTGCTTCTGCAATAGTTGCATGTTGTTCCTTAACAATTTGAGTGAATATGGGCTCAGTTTGAGTCCCAGTAACCTTTGTATCATGAAATTCAGTTTGAATGGTTGCATTTATTGTTTCCAGGGTTTTGTTTGAAACTTTCCTCGCTGTTATTATCCTTATATTTTGCCTGAGTCTTTTTACTAATTTTTGTAGCCTTTGTTGTTCCTTTCTAAGCTTTTTAACTTTTTTTTCTTCTTTTCAGGAGGAACAACTGTTCCACTAATTGTTTCCACTCTTAGCGAGCTCAGTTTCTTATCTAGGATTTGTTCTACAAGAGCTGTGTCCTAACCCTGGCTTGTTTCTATTTCTCCTATTTGGCCCACATCCTCTGTATTTAAACTAAACTGACTAGGTTCTCCTGGAGGTGTATTACTAAATTGGTTCACCTCTTCTTGGGTGGGTTCTGCTCTTGTCTCTGCTTCACCACTTATGTTTTTTGATATAGTTTTGTCGTGGCCAAAGATCTTTGCAGATTGTGTTTCCCCAATGTCCAAATTGAGGGGACTTTTAGGCTGTTGAACTCATCCATATTGGCCGAAATTTAGGTCAATTAATTATCATGAGATAAGTCACCTGGGGGACTTGATGTTGAGAGAGGTTCTGATTCATTTCTTCCTTCTTATTTGAACTGCCTTAATTCTCCCTCATGATCTAACTCAGGGCTCTCCTAGCCTTCTATTTGCAATTGTTGTTCACTTTCTAAGCTAGACAATTCCATAGGCTAGGTGATACTTCCCTGGGGGTTTTCAATTGTTACTAAGTTCATCTTCATCCTAACGGAATGTCTACATTTTCAGGGAATGTTGGTGGTATGGGTAGTCTGTTTCCTTTTCGGAATAGGGTTAGACACAAGGAGAGCCAACCCGCTTCAACGTAAAATACTAATTCCTCCCAACTTGACTGTTGCTGGATGAGGTTGTAACTTACCATTAGCTTAATCAAGCAATGGTGGCTCACGACAATCTCTATACGCCAAGATTTTTTTTATGCTTCAAGAAGTGTCATGAAATAAGAAATTCAAATATGTAGGCAAGTTTACAGAACATTTTTGTTACAGAACTTCTAATAGTTTAAGGTGGCATGACCTTACCACATCTTTTCTCCCGTTGCATGTGATATAGCTCTCAATGACTCTGGCCAGTTATATCCATGGTTCTCCAAGGGATGAAGGTCGAACTCCTTTGCCTTTGACAATCAGGTCCTGTCCCTCATCCTGAGAGATTGCAATAGCGTCCTGCAACCTCAATTTTTTATGAGTCCATATGGGTCCGACTGTTGGTAATCTAGACACTTCAGCTATTCCTGCATCTGTCACTATAATTTTCCTTCCTCTTATCGTAGAATGTTCGTTTTGTAAATTCTGTAAGAATTCGATAGCAATTGCTTCATTGGGTTGTTACAGTCATGTGAAATATGTATCTAGCCAACTCGGGCTAGAATTTCTCTAGCTGCATCAGAAACAACCAATATTAATGGCTCCCTTTGCACTATTCATCCTCCCATACTACCTGGATTCTACAAACTGTTAGTATCACAGAGATGTTACAACAATAGATAGAATTGCGCTTATGGAACAATAAGTTGTTATAATGGTTATTTCAAATGATGCTTTATAGGCGACAATATTGTTATTCTAGGACTTTCTATTGTATCATATACTTCATAATCATGAAATGTTGAATTGCCCTGTATAATATAATAAAGAACTAACATGCTTGCATAACTATACTAGGGATTCGCCCCCCTTAAAATGATAGGTCGCCTTCGACTGATTAAATTAAGGAATGACGTACTGGCAGCGACGTACATGAGTGGTAAAAATGGCAAGGTATACATATTTATGATAGGATCACAAAAGATATCAGGGTGCTGAAATCAATGCATATAACGAGAATTATGAATAAATGTGGAGATGTCGTGGAGTGATTTGAAAAGGGAGAAAGGACATATGACGTGGAAAATATGCTTTGCTATCATTATTCCACTTAAACCACTATGATTGAATTTTTAAAAGATATCTCGTGCATAAAGGTTCAAAAATAAATTAGGAACATAATCTCTTTGTAGTAAAGATAAATAATAAGAAAAGGGAGTTATAATAACTATTGATGTTGAAAATATGAATCCAATACTATCAGCAAAGCTTCTGTTGCCCATAGGTGTTTATAACCTTGACAAAATTTCTTTTTCATCCTTTGGAACCATGATCGTTTATGTATAATTAGGAAAGTGCCTTATGATCTCAGAATGGAGGCCATTGTGCTGGCTTGGTGACTAGATGAACATAATTCCATTCACTGGGGAGGAGTGAAAGGTGGGCAGGCCGGCTCGTGATGAGAACTCCTGTCCCAAGGATTTTATTTTTCTGATGCATCCATTGGATCATATCTCTAGTGTGGTGATCATAGTTGAAATTCCACTTCATTGCTTCCTTATGATCATGGTAGGTTGGCTCATGATGAGACCCCCTATCCTCCATCTAACAAATCATAGAACTGTTAGTAAACATATGTATATTTGTTTCTTTCCTTCCTTTTTTCCTGGTTTTTTTTTTTTTAGACAACACTTCCTATTTATATATAGAGCATGGCTAAACACTCCTTAAGAGTATGGATGGTGGAAGAAGTATGAACATACCAATAGAAAAAAATATGCCCTTAATCTTATTCAATGATAATGAGCACAAAAAATTATAGGGGTTAAGGAAGAAGCAGCATGGTATAAATAATCAATAATTTTGATTTATAGTGAAGATAAGGATAGCGTAGTGATATAGATGGTTTTGTCCTTCCATTTTTAATCAATACAAATAAATCTCATTAAGGATGATAATATTCAATTTGCTTGCTCCAGTAACCTTCAAATTTTGTATCCTTACATATATGTTTGTATTATTTCCCTATAGAGGATCATACAGAGTGAAATAATATTCATAAGGTGCTTATTTCCTAAATAAAACCTCACATAAAGAGTGTTGTTCCTTAAACGAAACAACAAGAAATGACACACAAAAAAGTGTTTTTCCTTGAAGGGAATAGTAGCTATTCCTTGTAAGTAGCAACGAATGAAAAATACACGTGGAGGGTGTTGTTCCGTGTCAGGAACAAAAAAAGGATATATTCATGATGGTGCTATTCCTTATAGGGAACAATAACTATTCCTTAGGAGGAACAACAAGAAGAAAAATTACACACCGAAACTGCTGCTCCTTAGAGGGAACAACAATTGTTCCTTATAAGGAATAGCGAAAAGAGAAAAATAATTGGATGTGAAATTGTTGTTCCTTAGAGGGAACAACAGCTGTTCTTTAGAGGGAACAATAGCTCTTCCTTAAATGGAACAGGAGAAAAACAAATGCAAACAAAACTGTTGTTCCTTAGAGGGAACAACGTTTGTTCCTTATAGGGAACAACAAATGTTCCTTAAAGGGAACAATGAGAAAACAAGTCCAATCGAAACTGTTGTTACTTAGAGGGAACATCATTTTTTCCTTAGAGGGAACAACAGTTGTTCCTAAGAGGGAAAAACAGTTGTTCCTTAGAGGGAACAACGAGAAAAACAAATCCAAACGAAACTGTTGTTCCTTAGAGGGAACAATAGCTATTTCTAGGAGGGAACAACTGTTGTTCCTTAGAGGGAAAAATGAAAAAACAGATACACATGAAATTGTTGTTCCCTAGAGGGAACAACAACTATTCCTTAAAGGGAACAACAAAAAGCAAGTAGACACGAAAGTGTTGTTCCTTAGAGGGAATGATAGTTGTTCCTGAGAGGGAACAACAACTGTTCCTTAAAGGGAACAACATGAAAACAAATAAACAGGGAATTGTTGTTCCTTAGAAGTTACAACAGTTGTTCCTTAGAGGGAATAGCAATTGTTCCTTAAAGGGAACAACAAAAAGAAAATACACACAAAAGTGTTTTTCCTTAGAGGGAACGACACCTGTTTCTTAGAGGGAACAACAATTGTTCCTTAAAGGGAACAACATGAAAACAAATAAACAGGGAACTGTTGTTCCTTAGAGGGAATGGCAACTATTCCTTAGTGTTATAAACATATTTGGACACTTCAACCCCAACCTTATATGTCGATAAAATAGGGCTCTTTAACCCCTAAAAGTGTTGTTTCATACCCTAAAGGATCATGGTCAACTGATTACATCATTCCCCAAAAGTTCCACCTGAAAAACCATCTATAACTGGCAAAAACAGGACCATACTAACTTCTCCACTATCAGGGTGTGATGCATACTGACTCCTACACTAGCTAGGTGCGATGCATACTGAAGAGGCCTTCTGTAGGGTGCAATGAGCGGGGATGGAACAATGTCCGAGAGAGTTTGCTAAGTGGATGCTCATGGAATCTTCTAGAAACTTCTCCTATGACACTTGCCTCTCTAAATTCACCTAGGAATGAGTAGGAAATCCAAGAAATCTCAAAGTGGAACCAAAAACAAGTGGAATGACACTAATCAAAACCCCAAAGATGACTCACACCCTTTCACACATCTATAATTGGATCCCTCATCTGAGAGATCTGGAGACTGGAATTTTGTAATTAGCAAGGAAGTACTGATATTTTGAGGTTGAGAGAGAGCATTGTATTGTTGGTGTGATCTTTCTTTTCATGAGGTGAAGAGGGCTTTGATGCTGGGAGGATGATTCTAGATCAGATAGCTGGGTTGTAATTCTCCCTTCTATTTAATAAAGTTCTTTGAGTTTTCTTCCATACAACTGTGCAATTGTGAATGTTATTGTTTGCAAATGCCATTGTATGTTCATTGTATTTCTGAATCTGCAATTCTTATGATATAATAGATCAAGATGCTTTGATGGTGTTTTGTTTTTGTGTTTCTATAGGTATTCTCTAAGCGGGATAAGTAGGAGAGGAGTTGCAAGCTCTTTCAAGGGGGATAGAGATCAAGCAAGGAGTCAAGTAGAAGATCTAGGTTGGTTCCTTTGCCTCTCTCTTATCTGTCATACAGAGAAGAAATCCCAAATTGCTTTGATTGTTTGCTTCTAGGGTAGCTGCCAATCCTAGAGGGCTAGTTGATCGAAAAGACACTAGTTTTCCCAAAAACAAAATGGCGACTCCTCTGGAGAGTTTATAGATTTTTGTGTGTTATTGTTGTTTGCTGTATAAACTATAGACGAAGCGTGAAGTTAGCCAAATAGCCTTCGAACTGCTCTTGCTTTGCAATTGCATAGTAGATGAATGCTTCTTCAATCAATCTCTGGTTTAGTTTATGAATTGAACATTTGACTTACAAGCATTCTAGATTCCCTTTTGGTAGCTCAGTAACCTCCCAAGATCATTCCTCTATACTTTGCTCTTTACTGTCCATCATAGCTCAGCTTAACTCACCGAAATCAACTACAACTTTAAGCCAAAACCCACCTCAGTTGCACTCCCTGGCCCATCACACTATCTATCACCGTTAACCAGTATGCATCGCACTTCTCGAGTGTGGCAGGTGCAATTCATACTTGTTTTTGTGAAGCCCAGATGCGATGACTAACAGAGCCTATTTCCCTTCTTGGAATTTGGGGTTTTTGTCCTTGTTTTCAGTTCTGTTTACTTATTTTGCTGCCTATGAACAATACCTCACTATTGAAGCCTACTTTCATTACATATATCAGCCTCCATTAATTAGGATTAGTAAATGTTTTTATGTATTTTTCCATCATTTATAATCCTTTGTCGAAAAGTTGCTTAAATCAATCTATCGTTTTGCTACAAAAAGTGTCGTAACTATCATTTTGTGTCAAAAAAGAGAAGTGTTGTAAAGTCTTCTTTCTCCGAATAGTCGATTGAAATTTTTGTCATGTACTTGATTTGACTTGTTGTTATTCGAAGTTTCGAAAGCATTTTCTATTCGAAATTGAAAAGTTTCGTTTAGTCTTCCTTTCTATTTTGAAAAAAGAAATTGTCAAAATGTCACTTTGAAAGAAATATTTCAGATCTTTGCTATACTTAGTTTTCCTTTTTGGAATTTTTCACATTAAGGGGAACAAAAAACAAATACATGCATTTGCATTTGCATTTAGACTGTGTGCAAAAAATGATTTAGGAAAAGTTCATTTAGTGCGTGCTCTTTTCTCTTTGTTTGAAAGAATCACAATTTTCTTTCCCTAGTAGCTAGGATTTTCATTGATCAAAATAAACAACGGTTGTTTATCATTGTAGATTGCATTTTTAGGAATTTCAAATCAACATCATGTGGTGAACCATTGGAAGACAAGCTTTTAAACAAGATCAACTCTAAAATAAATCTTAATTAACCTAACAATGCTTTGGAACCTAACGCAACACATCTAGACGTCTGGGCTAGAGACGTGTTCCAACATCGTAAAATCTAGTAATTATCATTTTCATCGAAGGTTGGGTGATTCCTCCTCTTTGATACGACAAGTGCTAGCATGGACTTTTGCTCCCTGTATCGTCGCGTAGATATTAGGAGACCATAATAGGCTTATATCCTTTATCCATAGGAAGTCGTGTCTGTTGCCCTATCGATCGCAATACACTGAACACAATATTCGGGAAGATTGACTACCGTACATAAGTCCTTGGTAATTTCTCCTTAATTTATCACCAAGGTGTATATTGCAATTTTGTAATTGGTTTGGTAATCCCTCTGTCTAGATTTCTAGAGTAGTCACTTTCATTCCTTTTTGACTCCTTAAAAGAAAAGTTCCATCTGAGCACTTGTCACTTCAGGCTCATTATAAAACAAACGGGACTAGAGTCATCTTTAGCTTTTTCTCGACTCTTAAAAATTGAAAAAGCAAAGTTGTGTCAAAGAGTCATTAAAATTTATTAAATTCAGAATAACATCCCTATTCCTTCGTTGATCTTAGATTGAGATAATGGAGTCCACCAAGCAAGGAATCCTTTTTGAGGGGAATCCTAGTCCATTTTCATCTTTGGGAGATATTGGTGCTCCATATATGGCCACATTGTCCCTTTTGGGAATCACAATTTTCCTGCCAGTCTGTATTTTCTCAACCTCTGTTGTTCAAAATACCGTAATTCCTTAGCAATCAAATCAACATCCAGTCGATACTGAAGTTGAGCCTTCACCTTCTTCTTTTTTTGTTTCTCCCTCCCCTTCTTCCTCTTCACTTGGTGAAAATAACGATTCTAGTAACCAGGTGACTGAGAAGAAGAAGAAAGGGAAGGAGAAGAAGAAGAAGAAGCCGATTCAGCAAGGGGGAAACCATGCCGCATCTGGTGAAAACCCGCACACTGAACTTTCCAAACCTAGATCTCCATGCATAATTTGTAGAGGAGACCATTTTCATCGAGAATGTCCATGCATTCCTTAGATCTTGAGAGAATGGTCTCCCCCATTCACATCGTCAGGTGTCATCAACCTCTAGTGATCATGGCTAACAGCACACCATCAACTAGTAATAGTGAAATTTATGGACAGAAAAGAAAGGTAAAAATCCCATGTAGGCTATGTGAAGGGGACCATACCCTTCCTCGTTGTCCTTTTTTGGATGAAGCCAAAGGAATCTTGCATAGTTGTCTTACTTCACCGCAGTGACTTTCAACTGGATATAGGAAACTTTCCCCAAGTCCTTTACTAGTTGAAAATCTAACTGACATAACTCAACCGTCAGATGAAACACCTATCATTGAAAGTGAATCTTCTAAGTCCATACCGGACCAAAGTCAACAGGTCGAGATGGCAATCGACCCAGTTTTACCTTCATAAAATCATACCCTTCCCGAAGAGAGTGAGAATGATAGTGTTCAAATTCTTTTTATCACTTCAGAGTCTGATGAACTTGGGGGCAATCCACTCGTTCCTTCACAACAGGAAGAGAATCCCCCAGTTCCTGCTACTCAAGCAGTTAATTCAACAATTTATTTGGTATCCCTTCCAAGTAGTCTAGTCACTTCTTTTAATTGGAATCAACTAGAAAGATCCTGCCTTCCTTCTAATGTACCATTCCAGATCATAGTACAAGTTTACAAAATGATCGTGTCTAGCACTATCATAGATGAAGGGGCATCAGTGAGTATCCTTTCCTCAACTGCTTCGAAAGCGTTTGGTTCACCATCGCTTATACCTATCACATGGAATCTGTCAGGCTTTAACAAAGGAACCAGCCGACCATTGGGGATGATTCCTAAGTTATGATAACTTTAGGTAGGAAAACCATTCACCTGAACGTGATGGTAGTCCCAGGACCGTTAGATTACAATCTACTCCTTGGATGTGACTATGTTTGCAACATGGAAGCTATTGCTTCAACATTATTTCGAGTGATTTGTTTCCCGCATGAAGGAAAAATTGTTAGTATTGACTAGCTTTATTTCCCTGGTTGAAGCGTAGCTCCAAGTCAATCATCATCCCTAAATGGTGTTTTTGTTTCGAGAGTGTCTCTCCAACCTTCATTCCATCCACCTAATTACCACAAGTAGTTTGGTGAATGTAATGAATCTTATGGGGCATGTGTTAGAGCCTAGATTTTCCTCAGGCTGGAAAGGCAAGGGTCTAGGTCCACATCAAACCATGCTCAGCCTCGTAGCTAGCCCTACGAGGATAGGAGAGGGCTCTCTCTGGGTCGATCTCGGCAAAAGACAATCGATGGGGCTCGAGATGACTAAACTAAAAGTTAATTTTAGGCTAGGTATAAAGTACAAGGGTTGGATTTAAGTTTTGGGGGTTTTGTGCTGGAACCAGGTAAAGGCAAATTGGGCTCAGGGAAAGGCAAATTGGGCTTGGGGATGAGGCATAGTTTCTGCAGAGTTCTGATTGGGGCAAGGAAGGTAATCGTTCTGATGCTTTAAAGTCAGTGAATGGATGGATCATACTGGTGAGGAGCTAAGGAGAGCAAGAGAGTCTTAAGAATTCTCCTTAAATAGAAGAAAACATGGAAATTTAAACAAATTCAAAGGCAGAGCATAGCAGTCAATGGATTCTACCTTAATCACTCATTTGTTCAAATTCAGAAGAAGAGAAAGGAAAATGATACATATAACACTAATGAACTTACAATTACTTAGAGAAGAACACCATCAAAACATAAATCCACATGGATCCCAAACAGTGTTGCAAAACCCTGGTCTTTCCTTAGCCAAAAATGCAGAGATAGAATGTACAATGATATGCCCAAGCAAGCCTAAGTGTCCAACCCTGAAAATGACTTAGAAGATACATGATCTAGACCATCCTAACCCAATCCCATGCCTCTAGGGGTCGATCTCATCATTCTAGGAGCTTTTTCAACCAATTCTCAACAAAGCACTAAAATCTAGGCAATCAAAACAACTTGCCTCTATAAGGTAGGAAACTGATTCATTCAGTAAATTTTCACTTTTTAGTGAATGAATCCTCTAGAAAAAGTAAAAATATTCCAATATTACATCATGGTTCTCCAATTACATCAAGATATATCAATAATTTCATCAAAAAGCAAGACTAGTGAAAACTAGCCGAATTTCTGAGCTGGAAGGTGAAAACTTGAGCAAAAATCCTCTATGCACTGCGCCAAATCCTCTATGCATCACGCCACTTTGAGGCTGAGTTTGAGGCACTTACCAAAGTCCAAATTGCACCCAAGATAGCTTGTTGGAAATCCCTACCTGTCTACTTTCCAACCCAAGTGGAAATTTTCAATTTGGTGTCTATTTTCCCCTCCAAAATCAAAACTCCCAGGACCACTTCTTGTGTGTCATAGTAGGGGCAGTGAGGTCATTGTTTAAGTGTTTTAGACCTCTTGGGGATGCAAAACTTGCCCAAAATTCTTGGCCATGAACCAGAAGTCATGATTTTTCATGCCAAATCCAAAAATGTAAACTTTTTACAATTTTGAGATCCCTAGCAAAAGCGAGCGCCACGTGGCGTGGCACATAGGGAGGAAAATCCTGTGTTAAAAATTTATGTGCGTAGCACCTTTTTACAGATCGGTTTTGAGGGCCATCTTGGTGTCCACATTGGGTGTAGGATATCGTGTTGGAAATATTATGGAGTCTAATTTACAACCCAACTTGAATTTTTCAATTTGGAGTTCATTTGCCCTATCAAAAGTCAAATATCCCAAGACTGGTCAAAATGTGCCAAATGAAGCTGCCTCAGGGCAAACTGCTGTTACAGTCAACGTTTGAAGGTGTTCCTCAACTCCAAATGGATCTCATGATAGCTCATTAGAAAAATATTTGTGTCTAATTATCATTTGACTCATCAAGAAAGTCATTTGGCCAACCAAGCTAGGAGAAAACTTGATTTTCCCAAGGTCACTTCAGAGGTGCATCAATTCTCCTGAGGCAACTGTATTTTTGACATTTCTCTAAAACCATGAAAGCTGTGTAAAAAATGAAAGAGAATTTTCTTCTTGGGTCATTGAAGGACAAAAATCTCTCCCACTTTTTCCAAATTCATCCTTTCCAGCTCATAAACACAATTTGAAGTAAAACCATCCTTTGTGTTGGATGAATGGCTTGCTCCTTGGAATGACCTCTCAACAAAGGATGGAGATCTGATGTTCGATGATATGAAATGACCTCATACCTTCTGATATCCCTTACACCAACTCTACTCATATATCTCTGATCCCATTGCCAACCCTAGCTCAGTGGGAGAGGAAATTAGGGTTTGCGGATTTGGGAAAGGGAATATAAGAGAAGGAATTAATGAACTTAGGGAGGGGGTAGGAAATTAGGGAATGATGAAAACAAGGGAGAAATGGGATGGAGGAGTGACTTTGGTAGCAAAATACTGATTTTGAAACCCACAACAATTTTCCTTTGAGGTACTTTGGAGGTAGGGTTTAAGATTTTTGTTCAATTGTTATCATCCACAAAGCACCATAACCTATCACAAAATTCGATGAAACACCAAGATAATGACCCTACCTAGCAAATCCACGTGAGTTATGAGAAATTTGGTGCAATTTATGGCAAATTCGGGCTTTCAGGTGTATGCGCTGCACCGCATACCCAGTGCGCCGTGCCGTCCTAGTGCACCGTGCCTGTGTAAATTTATACTGTGTAATTTCTCCCAGTGTGCTGTGTCCCTCAAGTGTGCCGCGCCACCTGCTCTATGCGCCGTGCTGACCAAGTTGCCTCCAATTTCACTCAATTTCACAAAACTTACTTTGAATTGCTTCCACTTGGTTGCTGGCACACAAATGAAATTGATTCTCATGGAAATGTCTTTATAAAGACATAGATTTGATTTTTGTTTCTTCAAAACCCATTTTTGTAATGTTTGGCATTGGTACTTTTTGACTTTTTAGTACAACTCTGTTCTTTTCGTTTCCTCTTTAATTTGAGCTTGAATGATGAATCTTTTGGCTATTTTTTGCAGGGATAGCTGACATAGAATTTGGAAAAGGCGACCGGGGCTGCGTCTGAAGAATTCAACAACTAAAAAAACTTTTGAAAATTTACAAAGACGAAATGTCGACTTTTCTTCAAAACAGAGTTTTGAAGAAGAGTCATAATCCATCCATATGATGATGAAAATTGTGAAAAAAAAAACATGTGTAAAACCTCCCTCTGGCCTACTGGCATTATTGGACACTTTGACGACTCAATTGATGAAACCCCTAGACCTGGCAACTGAAATGACACTTGCTGATAAAAAACTAAAACAGGACCTTAAGTGACTTTTAAAACTCAATTTCGATGAACAGACCTAAACCAATAGTGTAAAGCATGAGGGGTATTGAATGACCAAACCCTTCCGTCAGATTATGGCATGCCCCTAGCGGAATGCAACTAAGTGAAACAAGCGAGACACCTAAAAATGAAATGCAATAAAGATAAATGATCTTTGACGGAGGGATGTAAAGACCAACTCTTACATTGGCTCCAATGGGGATGGTAGCTCCTTGGAGGTGCCAAGGACCACAAATCTTTGGGAGAGCAGACAGTGCCTTCATCCATTGGGCAATGGAGTCAAAAACTCAAGCTGAAATGCATGACTGAAAATGGATGAGGTGATGACACAAATTGACTCTCACTCAACTAAACTCTGACTCAATGCTTAACACAACCGATAAACTGGAAATGATGTTCAAAGTAGAGCTTATTCATCAAAACCTACTATAACAGTTTCATTCATCACTTGATCAAGTGAAATGAAATAGTTAATGCAACCAAGTAAGTATTCTGGCTACTATTGTTATTCTCTGCAAGTGCTTGCTTGTGAACAACAAGAGAGAACTACTGAAAGGCAACTCCCATGACAACTTAGAAACAGATCCGTTGAATGATATGGATTCTCTATCCACCTCCAAACACACTGCATAAGGATCTTGAAGTTCATGCACACTGGGACTTAGCTCATCCAATGGATTACTTCTCTTTTCCTCATACCACGAATGCAAACTTTGATTTGAGCTTTGTGACGAGACTCTTGCTAAAAATGACAAAGAAACGGGCTACCGGATTAAGTTTGTATCCATACTTTTGTCAAGTTGACTGCTGATAAACTTGCGAAGCATGAGTTGACTGGATGACTTCAAGAATATTGAGAAAGGATCTTCAAAAAGATAGCTTTTGATTTCCATTAACACAATACTGCTCTGGTCCAGGTAATCTTCATAGCTAGAGATTAAGATTTTTCTCACATCTGTGCTGTCTTTCTTTGGGGACAGCAACAAGCTGCCAAAAGGATCCTGAATTTCGTGAATAACCAAACTCTGTTGCTGATTCCAAACATAACAAAAGTCTCCTTTATCAATCTCCTCATATGACTGCAAACCTTGGTATGGGCTATGCAATAAACAATCTGTTAAACAAGACAATGAAGGTAACCTTTGAATCAGATTATTATCAACATTCTCTTCTGTCACATGGTCAGCCAATGGGGAAGAACTTTTACAGCAAAAATCATCCAACACACGAGTAATAGGATCATCAAAAACTTGAAAATACTGCTGCGATGTATCCATTAAAACACATCCCACTAGCTGTTCATCTTTTTCTTTAGAGATATTACGAAGATTATGCCTTATAAACTGAAATGCTTCAAAACAAAAGGGTACAGAATCCTCTTGCATCATTAAATCATGTATTTCAGCTGCCACACCTTCATCTATAATCTGACCTTCATCCTCATCATTAAAAATGAGATATTGTTGATTTCCTACAAGCATTTGATTACATGTGCCAGTGTCCATGTCTTCATTTGCGAATTGACAAGCAATAGCTTTCGAGGACTGCAAAGCTGAATATGAGAAGTATGGAACAAGGTTTTCATCGCCATCAAGATGGTCCAAATCAAGACTTGTTGACAGCTGATTTCTAATTGCATAGAAGTTATCTCTGATGAGCTGAAATGAATCAAAACAAAAAGTTAAAGATCCTTCACTTACTTCAAAATTTGTTGAACTTTCCTCGTCTTTGTCACAACTGATATGCATAAGTCGATCACTATTTTCAAGCTGCTGAAAGTGAACTTCCTCCTCCCACAAACTAGATTCTGATTTTTCTGCTAGATTAGCTTCTGTTTGGAGAACATAATCATCACCATACTGATCAAACTGAGGAAAATCATCAGTATAAAGCACATCATCAAGCATACATGTCATATCAACAGATCTCTCTTCTCCAAGATGATCTATAAAACAATCATTATCAGATCTAGGACAACTGGGATATGAAAGAAAATATTTTGGATCAAGAACTTGTTCTTCTTCAATCAGCGAGCCATGGGCTTGAACACCATAATCATTCCTTGCGGTGATCTTTTGCCTCATCTCCTCCACTTCACCTACCAACATGTCAAGCTTTACCTCTAGAGATGTCAATTTCTCCGGATCTATGTTTTTCGTCTCTTCCTCTTTCAACCTTGCCCTTCGGATCAGCAGATGAGCCTCTACATTCACTGCACTATTTTGCATCTCGTGAAGTGTTGCGATATTCCTTTCTCTCAGATGAAACTCCATTTCTGGATCTAAGGCACCCGTATAGTGCAAGAGAGCAGATCTAGGAGGAGGCCTTATATCAACTGACATCGAATAATAAACTTGGTTAAATCTGGCCAAAAAATATTGTATTGTCTCCCCTGGAAATCTTTTCATCTGGTTATACTCTTCTACAATCAAGAAAAGCTTTTGTCCAATCACCCACCTATCAAGGAAATCTTTGATGAACTGCTGTAAATCTGAGATGCTCGCATCAGGCAAGGTTTTGAACCAACTCTTCACTTTTCCTTACAAAGAAAGAGTAAAACGCCTAATACTAACATCTCCATCATCAACCTCAAAAAGGTGTAGAAAAGTCTCAACATTCTGCACATGTTGCTCAGGGTTGACATTCTTACATTCACCGTCAAATATCGGCAAATATAGGTAATAATTTGCAGGGAAGCATGGAGAATAGAAGGTAAAACAAGAGGTTTATACCTATCTGGGATTGTACAAGGTGTAGGAGTATGTATAGAAGGTTTAGAATTAGTCTTGGTCTCTTTAAGCTCATCAATTTTAAGACGATCATCACAAGATTCAGAAGAAGGGTCTTGATCAAGCTCAAAGGCATGCAAATCTTTGGTATTTACAATCTTCAAAGGGAAGGAATCAAATGCAGGTCGAGGATCTATTCTCAAATACAATATACTTTGCAAAGCCTGCTTGACATTCTTGGGCAAAGAGAAGAAATAATTTACAACAAAGAACAAAATGTCTTGAATGAAATTCGAACTTGAATACATGATCTCTCCATACTGTCCTTTCATGTTTCTGTAGGTCAGGTTCATCCTCCATAGGAGTCTTTGGATCTGGTCTCAAAAATGATTTGGAATCACCAGGTGAATGATTTCAGCCTTGCTGTGTCTGATCGTTGTCCACCATCAACAATTAGATCTGACTTTATTCATGTACAAGGGTGATCTGTAGGTTACACCTTCCATTCATAAGACTAGACTGGAGATTGACTGAAGTAGCTTTTATCTACTTGCGCTAATGCAAAGCAAAAGCATTTTGAAGGCTACCTGGCTAATCTTCAGACTCCATCTGTAGTCTATAAAACAAATAACACTAAAAATCAAATAAACGTTTCTTCCCCAGTGGAGTCACCACTATGTTACCAACCTAGATTTTCCTCAAGTTGGAAAGGCAAGGGTCTAGGTCCACATCAAACCATGCTCAGACTTGTAGCTAGCCCTACGAGGATAGGAGAGGGCTCTCTCCAGGTCGATCTTGGAAAACGACACTCGATGGGGCTCGAGAAGACTGAAATAAAATCTAATTTTAGGCTAGGTATAAAGTACAAGGGTTTGATTTGAGTGTTTGGGGGTTTTATGCTGGAAACAGGGAAAGGCAAATTGGGCTCGGGGATGGGGCATAGTTTCTGCAGAGTTCTGATTGGGGCAAGGAAAGAAATCATTTTGATGCTTTATAGTGAGTGAATGGATGGATCAGACTGGTGAGGAGCTAAGGAGAGCAAGAGAGTCTCAAGGATTCTCCTTAAACAAAAGAAAACATGGAAAATTAAACAAATTCAAAGGTAGAGCATAACAGTTAATGGATTCTACCTTAATCACTCATTTGTTCAAATTCAGAAGAAGAGTAAGGAAAATTATACACATAACACTAATGAACTTACAATTACTTAGAGAAGAACACCATCAGAACATAAAGTCACATGGATCCCAAACAATGCTGCAAAATCCTGGTCTTTCCTTAGCAAAAAATGTTGGGAATAATACTGAGAAGGGGGGGAGGGGGTGAATCAGTATTTTCTTGTCAATTATTTTATTTTTCAAACCTGGAACATATATGCTACTTCAGTTAGAGAAAACCGCATATGTATGCAACTACAGACAAGGAAACCTGCGTATACCATACAAACTTATAATTTAAAATATTCTATAGATGTTGAACATTAATCTGTGCATCAGGATCATATAAACAATAACCAAGAACAAAAAAATAGAGCAGAAGACAATCACACACAAGAACATAAGATATAAGGTGGAAACCCAATGTGGGTGAAAACCACCTGCTGCAATATGTCTCTATGTTTTCAATTAGAAACTTCTTTTTACAATGATTCTGTACTGGTGCAGTCCTTTACCAGTACGCAGGC
The DNA here is from genome assembly GCA_000404065.3 of Pinus taeda. Taxonomy (NCBI): domain Eukaryota; kingdom Viridiplantae; phylum Streptophyta; class Pinopsida; order Pinales; family Pinaceae; genus Pinus; species Pinus taeda. The sequence goes on along the minus strand of APFE031412616.1, from coordinate 45,034 downwards.
TGCTACTTGCCCTCTCTCGTTTTCCAGCTTCTCCTAGAAAGGAGCTACAACCCCCTTAGTTCTTGTACTAGTTGAGATACTAGTAAGTAGGCTGCTACCTGCAGAAGACTACAACCTTCTCTTCCTTCCAGGGACCACGTTTCATAAATTTTCAGACCGGATCCACAAATAACATCAATCAAACATCACGAATTTCTACATCAACCAATCACCTTTTCACCAATCAAAACTGAATCAAAATAAACACTTCTCTGACGACTGTACCCAAATCATAATAACAGTAATCACACACTACTTTTGAACCCAGAACACTATAGAAATAAATAGAAGAAACTAGAACATAAATCAAGAGATGTACGCTACTTCACTATTTAGAAACCTGCACATAGATCTATTCATTCTTTCAAACATTCAGATATTAGTTAACCCAAATTATCAGATTTATAGATCAAGCGTGTGCCATATATCACAGATCCAAATCATATAGAGATACCACTATTCCAGACTTAAGATTTTGACCCATCAATAGAACTTATTCTTCTCCTTGTGCTCAGGTTCCTTCTTCATTCAGATCCAGATCTGCACCATAACCCAATCACAGTATTCCAGATCTAGTACTTTATCAGATATTCAATAATTGAGAAGATGCCTTGCCAAATGATCTCCTTCCTCTTTTATAGCCTTAGGCCTTTCACAATACCATGGACCAAAAACCATAACAATTCAATACCATGGACTCAATACTTTGGATCAACACTTTTGGATGCAATACCATGGACCAAAACCATAGGATCAAAAATTGTCGGACTAATACCATGAACCAACCATAAGATTTCCCATGTGCGTGTGCTTTTTTCTGCATGAAAGTGCGTGAACTTTTCTCTTCATGAAAGGAACTTTTCTTTGCATGAAAGTGAGTGAACGTTTCTCTTCATGAAAGGAAATTTTCTCTGCATGAAAGTGCATGAACTTTTCTCTGCGTGAAAGGAACTTTTCTCTGCATGAAAGTGCGTGAAATTTTCTCTTCATGAAAGGAACTTTTTTCTGCATGAAAGTTCACGAACTTTTCTCTGCGTGAGAGTCAGTGAACCAGAAAATAACTTTACTGCACTATAATTTATCATCTGAGATGAGTGGGTTGCCATCAAGTACAACATATGTATCATAATGCCAACAATCTCCCCCTCTGGACTTGATGGCAACAACAACCAATCACTTTCCCCCTTTGACATCAAGGGAAAAGGGGTGGACTACCATACTCCCCCTGAGTACCTACTGAAAACTCTAAACGAGCTCCCCCTTTGTATATGATCTGTGCTGAAATGTTGTCTGCAAAAAGATGTTCTACAAGAAGGAACATGACTCCATACATTATACGTAACCTTTCTATCATCAAGACTCATACATACATCCATCTACCATCCAAGTGGGAATACATAAGATAGACAAATCTCATTCATCCTAGGCATAGTGGGGAAACCAAAATAGGCCGTTACATGACCTTGATATGAAAAGAAGTACATGACATAGAGACAAGAACAACTATCAGCATAATCAACCTCGAGACCAGCACACATTGATCTACTCCACCAGAAAACTCTTAAGAAATAAAACCAAGGACTTCTAAGATAATGCCAACAATGCGTCATTAGAAGAATATATTCTCCCCCTGAACCTGTGCCAGATGATCTCTAATAGACCCATTCGACCCACATAGACCGACAAATGTACGTGTATCCACCTGCGTACAACAAACAAGATTCAACAGTAGGATGATGCATCAACAGCCCCCAGCTTCTGTTTGAGGTATTCAAATGTCTCCCTGGGCAATGGTTTGGTGAAAATATCAGCAACTTGTTCCTTGGACGGAACATATTCCAATTTGACTTTTTGTTCCAGCACTTGTTCCCAGAGAAAATGATACTTGATCGGTATGTGCTTGGTCTTTGAATGCATGATTGGGTTCTTTGAAATGCTAATTGCACTTGTATTATCACATAATATGGAGATAGGTGGTGTACAAGTGATTTGAAAGACTTGCAAGGTTTGCATCATCCAAAGGAGTTGAGTGCAACAGGATGCACCAGCCATATATTCTGCTTCAGCTGTAGATAATGCAATAGAACTTTGTTTCTTGCTAAACCAAGATACTAATCTGGAGCCCATAAAGAATGCACCACCACTAGTGCTTTTTCTGTCATCCACACTTCTAGCCCAATCTGCATCTGTATAAGCAAGAAGAGTGAGATCCGCATCTCTAGGATACCATAGGCCATAGTTTTGAGTTCCTTGAAGATACTTGAAAATTCTCTTTACTGCCTGAAGGTGAGTTTCCTTAGGATTTGCTTGAAATCTTCCAACCATTCCTACTGCATGCATGATGTCTGGTCGGGTACATGTTAAATAGAGCAGACTTCCAATCATGGACCTATAGGTTGGTTGATGCACTGCTGCTGATTCATCATTTTCACTAAGGCTGCATCTTGTGACCATAGGAGTTCATACTTGTTTCGAATATTCCATGCCATACTTCTTCAAGATCTGCTTGAGATACTTGGTTTGAGATAAAAGATACCACCTTTATTTTGTTGGATTTGTAAACCAAGAAAATATGTCAGTTCTCCAAGCAAAGAAATTTCGAATTCATTCTGCATCACCAAGTCAAAGTTTTGACTCATAGCTTCTTCATTGCTACCAAAGATGATATCATCTACATACACAACAAGTATTAGAAATTTGTTATTTTCAATTTTTATATAAATATTGCTATCTATCGATCCTTTTGAAAAACCTTGATGATGAAGGTATTTATTCGGATGATAATACCAAGCCCTTGGAGCCTGTTTGAGACCATAGAGAGCCTTCTTTAGTCTTCATACAAGATTTGGATCATTACCAAGGATAAATCCATCTGGCTGCTCAATGTACACTTCTTCTTCTAATTCTCCATTCAGAAAGGCTGATTTCACATCCATTTGAAATACTTTGAACTTTTGAAAGCTAGAGA